>OZ021727.1:86337446-86402446 GCA_963978545.1 Linyphia triangularis | reverse complement strand
CCCAACGTATATGTATACCTTAACAGTGGTGATACAGGTTAGGAAAAAGGGGGAAAACAATGGGGAAATTTCGAGATGTATCTGTTACAGGTTGGCAGGATATTTCCAGAAAGTTCCCACGTGCTTCTATAAATATAACACCACAGATGGGTGCGAGATCAGCTTAATTTCGGGTGTCGGTTTGAAGAAACCGAACGCTTATTTGTTTACTTTGTGGTGAGCCTGAATTACTGCTGTGGGGTCCCGATATCCTAGGCGGTAGAGTATCGAGCTCGTAACCGGAGGGTTGTGGGTTCGGGCCTCCGTCCACCAAATATCGGTGTGTACCTAATGGGGGCTGGTGCACATTAAATCTGTCGTGGCCTCAATGTCCTCTCGTTGGTGTGGTGGGGTAGGAGAGAGGGGTTTACACTAGAAGATTTCGATCTCGTATTCTTCTAGATGCTCAAAATTACGAGACGTATTTGGCTGTGTTAAGCACTTTATACTAAACAGTCGGTAGTTTCCAAAAAACAAATATAATTGTAAATAGTGACTTATTTATTTGAAAGTTATATTATATTATTTATTTGTTAACAGCAATAATACAGGTTAGGAAAAAAGTGGCGACATCTAAAGCAATCGGGAAATTTCGAGATGTATCTGTTACAGGTTGACAGGATATTTCAAGAAAGTTCCCACCTGCTTCTATAAATATAAGACCGCAGATGGGTATGAGATCAGTTTAGTTTTGAGTGTCGATTTGAAAGAAAATGAACGCTTTGTTTACTTTCTGGTGAGCCTGAATCAATGCTGTGTTCGATTGGTTGGTTGTTTTCAGATTATCTGGCGCCGTCAGCAACACGAGGGCTATAATGCGCCGAAACATTCGTCATTAGACAAGCCAACATACATTTACAATCACCCATGCCTTACACGGGATTCGAACCCTCAACCTCGCGGTCTAGAAGCTAGCACGCTAACCACTATACCACTCTGCTGTGTTTGAAGTTGTTTTCATTGAAGCTTGTGTTGAAGCTTGATAGAGATTGAACTGTTCTTCAAATAAATTCTGTGAGCTATTGAAGAGAGAATAAATAATAGTTTTTATCTATTTAAAAACCGCGCCATTATTGCCTCTGAGAAAAAAGTTTCGTTGTGTTGAAGTGACCTCCACAATTGAATGCTTTTGCCAGCGATACTATAAAAAAATCTGCAGTTTGCAAACCCACCACTAAAAATCCCAATCTTAACGGTATAGTGGTTAGCGTGCTAGCTTCTAGACTGCGAGGTTGCGGGTTCGAGTCCCGTGTTAGTCAATGACGAATGTTTCGGCGCATTATAGCCCTCGTGTTGCTGACGGCTCCAGATAATCTGAATACAACCAACCAACCAACCAACCAACCAACCAACCAACCAACCCAATCTAACACTGTTTTTAATATACTAACTTAAACCGCGAGGTTGCGGGTTCGAGTCCCGTGTTAGGCATGGGTGTTTGTAAATGTATGTTGGCTTGTCTAATGACAAATGTTTCGGCGCATTATAGCCCTCGTATTGCTGAAGGCGTCAGATAATCTGAAAACAACCAACCAATATACTAACTTCTTTAACTTTTTCAATAACTTCTTTAGTGAAATCATGAAGGTCAAACAAAAAACTGTTAATTATACCGTTAACCTTTTATTACTCAAGAACTACTTGACTTTTCTAAGCATGGAAGTTTTTATTGCTTATAATTACAGACACATATTTGAATGAATGTGGATAATCATCATTTGAGAGACATTAGATGGTCACGAAGTCGTTTGGAATATAGTTCATGTTTTTTTTTTTAAAAATAATATTGACGAAAACAAGTTTTTTACCTGAAGGATATGGCTGGTAGTTTTCCATTACATAATACAGATACGAAACACAGGAAAATGCAGATCCGTTAATATGTAACTGTAATTATCTGAATAGATAAACGTGCGTCAACACAGATGTTAAAATTCAATTTACGCATATAACTGGAATTGAACAAAGTGGAAGTCACGACGAAATCCAACAGTAGTTAAGATGTATAGAGTTTTCAACGGAATGGCATGCAGCGCAACTTAAACGCTTCTTAATATTGTTACGAATTTCTGTATATTTGTAAATATTTCGCAGTATTGATTATGTGAAAAGGAAAAATTGTGTACATTTCGCATAGGGCAGTGCAAGAGTTTGTCTTTACTTCGCTTTCCTGCAATGCGTCTCTTAATGGTTGAAAACGAGTTTTACATGCAGAAGGCCATTTAACATTATGGTTAATAGCAATATCGCCAAGTTGGCGACGGTTTTGGCGACTAATTTTGGTCGCCAAATTTGGCGAGAAATTGCCAAATGTTGCAAACTTGGCCACCATTTGGCGACACTTTTGGTCCCCATGTACCAGTATAGGGCTTTTCGACTGCGATCTGGAAAGTTCTCCAAATTTCTATCTCTAGAAGATTCGCGAAGGAAGCTTTCCTATATAAGGCTAATAGAGAGTTGAGTTAGTTAGTTGTCTCTCAGCGAGCATTCAGAGTAGTTCCAAAAGTGAACTGCATTGCATTGTCTTTTACGTCGATTTTAGCAGTTGTGTATCTAGTTTTTAACTGCTGTTTGTGCTCCATTGTTGTGTTAAGAGCTGTATTGAGTCTATTAGAACGGAAAGTTCTGGAGTTGTAAAAGAATCTGCGAAGAGTTATATCGGAATAAATTTCTGCAAGTTTTGATCTGCTTTGACTTCAAGTCTTTCGAACCCATCCAAGCAACAATATTTAAAAATCAACAACAGCAAAGTAATTCAACAGAAATTTCTTTTAAAATTAATTTAAATTACCTTTTCTTATCATAGGATAATATCTCATTGAACCATATTATAGTACAACATAAAATTATTACAATATGTAAGAGAAGATTATTAGTCTGTTGAAAATCAGTCAGCAATTATAATTAACGCACTTAAAAAGCATAGATTTCTATCTGTCGCAGGGAGATGGTAAAAACGGAGATTTGATAAAATCCCTAAGGTAGATGATCAATTCACTGAAGATGCTAAAATTGCAACTTTGTTGAGTGATTTTCCTAAAGAAAGTATGTGATTTGATCAAATCCCTGAACTCTTTTAGTGAAAAGATGAAATAATATTGATTAGATATTAAAAGTATTTATTTAGTAAACCATGAATTGTTAAGTGTAGAGTAGGTAATACAACAATAGTCATTGAAACACAAATTATACATTCGAAACTAATTAACAAAATAAATAGGTGCTTAAGCTGATATTTTAAAAAACAAAAAGGATATTTTTGGTGAAATTTTAAACATTTTTAGTGAATGTAATTGATAAATAATAATGTTCATTCCTTTTATTAAAACAGGTTGTTGATTTGTGACATCTCGAGTTACTAAGTACGTAATTTTTTTTTACAGGCACATCTTTTTGTTTTACACTGTATTTTGGATTGTTCACAGGAACACTTATTAAATCCTTGACCTCCAAATAAGGATAATTTTCCCGCAATCTCACTCAGTCTTAGGGGGACTGTTAAGGCAAAAATTTCAAAAATTTCTATTTTTATATTTTAGTGGAAATATATAGCCTGCAATTCTAGCTTTCAGTACATACCTTACTTTTGCTGATCCGAGAAGAATTAAGAAAATTATTTGAGTTTTTGTAAGCGCGCATATCAGAAATCGTATGTATTTCAATTTCTTAAATTGCATTTTTCTCTTCATGTGTATTTTAAGATTTTTAGGTATTCGATTTGTTCCTTGCGATTCAAAAGTTGATGTATTTTTTTTAAATTTGGAGATATTGTTTACTATACTATTTTGAACACAATTGTGCATGGATTTTGGAATCAGGTATTTTTTTTATTGTTTTACAGTAATTTTCGTAATGCTACTATTTAAAAAGTTTACATTTTTTGTAGCAGTACCAAAGTTTTACTTTTAAATAATTAACCAATGAGTCAAATTCAAAATCCATGCACAATTATGTCAATATATATTCAATTAGCTTATGCAAAAAAATTGAGACAGATTGCAAAAAAATTTGAATCGCAAGGAGCGTTTTTAAAATTACGGAAAAAACGCTAAATTTTTCAATGAAAATTTAATTTCTTGAAAAAAAATCAATATAAATTTTTGAAATTTTAGGTTGTGTTTCATCTAATTGCTATTGAACTGCACAAAAAATTTCATGAATTTTAGACAAAAATTGAAGAATTTTTATTTTTGACTTAACAGTCCCCTTAAGTTACTTTGAGGTAGTAATGTTGTAGTAGCTATTTAAAGAGCGTTTCTAGGTAGCCAATCTTTTATAATTCCAACTCAGGTTCCAATATGGTATAAATTATTTTTTACATCTAATACGACCTCACAATGTTATTTCCATCTAATGGGCGTCTAGCTACCTTAGGTACATCAACCAAAACAGTGGTATCCACTAATGCGTGGGCGATTCTGAAATTAAAGGGAATTTGAGTAGGTAAAAAAACATAAAAAAAAAAAAAAAAAAAAGATAATAAAATTGAAATTTTACTCTTAGAATTTTATTAACAAAAGTAATACATTTATCATTTAAAAAAAAAAGTAAAGGAAAAATATCTTTGCTAAAAAAACAGTTTTCTAAGTTTGCTTGTAATCTCCGTGGCTAACACAACCCATCGAGGTTATAAATAAATAGAAATAAGCAGATTGCCATGCTTAAAACCTAACCCTACAAGACTGAGGATACACTAGCATTGCTTTTAGAGAAAAAAATTGGCTATTCAATAAAAGTTAACGGCAAAAGTATGCTTAACACTATAAGGAATAATATTATTGAACATGGAGGTTACAAGCACAAAAAGAACTCGCCTGATTTTTCAGGATTGGACAGCTTTTTCACAAACAATATAAAACTATGCATATCCAACAACATCACCAGACAAAATGGTTGACTTGAACTTCACTTCAGCTTTGGTAAAGAAGACTGTACTGCTAGCTAGTAGAATTTTAATCAAGTTAAAGATATTCCATGGAGGTTACCTTAGCATCCCAAGGACAACTTATATGCTTAAAATAAAGTGGTAAAATGAATTAAAACTTATATTTCTTTGTGGTTAGGTAAGTGTTTATGTAATAAATAAATGTTTAACCCATATTTTTCAAAAAATGTATTATTAATCAGGTTTATTTCTTCAGTTAACACTGAAAAAACAGAAGTGGGGACATTCGATGGAAGTTACATTTCCCATACTTTGGATAAAAAAAAAAATGTGTAAAATTAAGACTGAAAACATTAAATGTATACTTTTTTCTACTTAATACCAATTTCCTCACTTAAAGGAATGATTATTAAGCCAGTAAAAGCACAGGGACTGAAATTTCCCTTTAATCTCTGAATCATCCACGTCTTTAAATTACTTCATTGTTAAGAGTTAATTAATTTGACTTGTTTATTTCATCGTTTCACCAGTGCTAGAAGTGTGGGTAGACGCGTCCCCCCACTTTTCTAGAAAATACTCATACGTCTCCTCACTTCTAAATGACGAATGTTTCGGCGCATTATAGCCCTCGTGTTGCTGACGGCGCAAGATAATCTGAAACCAACCAACCAACCAACCAACCAACCAACCAACCAACCAACCAACCAACCAACCAACCAACCAACCAACCAACCAACCAACCAACCAACCAACCAACCAACCAACCAACCAACCAACCAACCTCACTTCTAAAAGCACTGAAATCCATCCCCCACTTTTAAAAACACTTAATAGATCTAAAAATACTAAGGAAAAATAACATTAACCTTTAAATGTAGTGACACTGTGAAAAAGTGATTTTAAAGTTTTCAAATGTAAAAAAAGAAACTATATATTGCATACATACATATACTAGTATGAAAATGTATTATAATATTTTGTATAAAAATTTAAGTGTTTTTATTAATAAATACAATTACACTTGGTCACCTTTTAACTTTCTTTTAAGTTCAATTTCGCTTCTTGTTTAACATAAAGATGGAGGAAAGGGGGGGGGGGTGCACTTGTCCCCCCTCTCCCCACTTCTACCACTGAATTTCACTAAAACAGTTCAAGGATTTGATCCTTGAACTGTTACTTTCTTACTCCACTTACTTTCTTTAAGGGGACATAGGACACTTTTGCCAAAATTCTTTAGTTTTGCCAAGAATTAAATAAAATTTGGCATAAACATAGAAGATGTGACTTTAAACAAAACAACACAATTTGAGCAGATAATATAAAATAGATAGTAAATTATTGAGAAAAATGCATTAAAATAACACGAAATTTTAATTTTTTTTCAAAATGCTCCTCGCGACACAATATTTTGAAGAACATGAAAGAAAAATTTGAAGTTGTTTATCAATATATTATAAACATTTTCAAACATGCTTTTATCTTTAGGTGCAATAGTTGAACAGAAATAAAATTTCAAACTTGGCGCCAGTGATTTCTCATTAAAAAATGCACATACTTCAGATTCCCAACATGAAAAAAAAATATAAAAAATTATGTGACATAAAAAAGCATGTGTAAATTTCTTTATAATACATTAAAAATTATTAATACAAAAAAAATTAGGTGGATTTATCGAAAAATGAATCGCAAGGAGCTTTTCGAACATAAGTAAAATGGGAAAAAGCAAAGCTGAGAAAAACGCATTTTTAACCTTTGCCAACAAGTGTGCGATGCGTTAAAATAGTTAGTTAAAATAAAGATTTTACCACTTAGAAATCATCGGATTTCAAAAATTCAAACGCGAAATTAAAGCTCGTGGCATAAGCAATTTTTATAGAATGAAAACAAAAAACGTCATTTTTGGTGATTTCAGTGTCCCATGTCCCCTTAAGGAAATTCCACAACAGAGTTGTAATTATAACGTCTTCCATGGATTAGTCATCTACCTTAAGCCTCTTTCACACGGGGCGGACGCGGATGCGAGTGCGGGCCTGCAAAAAATTTCACCAATGTATTTTGAATGGAGCATTTCACACGGTGCGGAGAGCGATCCGCAACTTTGCAGTGCAGTTTAAACCTTCATGCGGGCCCGCAGAAGTCAGAATTTCGTGCGGGCAGCTGCCACCGAATCAACAGGTTTTATACATAGGGTTGGTTGGTTGGTTGGTTGGTTGTATTCAGATTATCTGGCGCCGTCAGCAACACGAGGGCTATAATGCGCCGAAACATTCGTCATTAGACAAGCCAACATACATTTACAAACACCCATGCCTAACACGGGACTCGGAACCCGCAACCTCGCGGTCTAGAAGCTAGCTCGCTAACCACTATACCGTTTGGTCGGCATACATAGGGTTCAATGGGGCTATTCACATGATGCGAGTGCGGACGATATATCTCTGCAATTTCCAAAGAAAACTTTTATTTGAATCAACTAATTTGTAATTTATTTAAAATTTTAAATTTAACGACAAACGATACACAGTGATTTCATATAAGAAACCGACTAGAATAGAAAATTTAACTGAAATATTTTTTTTTTATATATATAATTTTGTTTTGAAATTATTTAAGATTACCAACTTTTTATGAAAACGTCAAGATTCCAAAATTAAGTTAAAATTCGATTATTGCATCGATAAAGTTAGATCCCAGAAGGTTTTTGTCCTGCATTATTCACTTTAAATTACAAATAAAAATATAATTAGCTGATTCAAACTGAAATTATCGACGGAAATTGCGGAGATATACCGACTTTTGCGGGTCCGCGCGAAAAGTTTAACGAGGTTTAAAAGTTGATTATCGCTCTCCTTACCTTGTGAAAAGTTCCATTCAAAATCTATTGGTGAAACTTTTTGCGGGCGCGCACTCGCATCCGCGTCCGTACCGTGTGAAAGAGGCTTTAGGGATTTGATCACTTCTCCGCTTTCATCATATCCCTGTCACATAGCTAACATTGAGTACACAAAATTAGTACAAATTAGCAGTCACTACATTGCAGGGACATTCAATTTCTTCCATAGAATATTAGTCAAAAATACTCGAAATTATCTTAAATTATTATGACTATGTTACCTCATTAAAACAACCAACATAAAATTACAAAATAAAAGCAATAATCTATTAGAAATTAATCAACGTTTATAATTAACGCACTTAAAATCATACATTTCTACCTGACCTTGTCTCAGTGAAATTATTACAAATTAGCATTTTCTTGATTGTATTAGTAGCATTCAAATCCTTCAATAGAATATTTATCAAAAAAATAACCTAACCTTGTCTTCGTAAAATTTTTACAAATTAGCATACGCTTAATGGTAGTAGCATTCGATTTTCCCCATAGAATATTTGTTATACAATACTTAAAAATTATCATAAATTATCATAGCGATATACCTCATTGAAATACCAACGTAAAAAGGAACAGTACGAAAAAAAAAAAAAAAAAAAAAAAAAAAAAAAAATCGAATGATGGCTGTATCTTGTATTCTAATAGATGAAATAACAAAAGTCAAGTACCGTTGTAAATTGTGGAAGGTCTTTATTAATTGTATATAAATTTTTTTTAATCATAAGGGGTCATCTACATATTAAAACTAAACCAAACTTGAAAAAGTTCAATGGCAACCTCATAATATTATACCATATTTAGATTAAGAATCCAAAAAGACGTCTGAATACTAAATTTCATAATTTTTCAATGATTGGTTAGTAATTTAAATGGTGTCAAAAAAATAATAAATTAATGTTAAGGCGTCTTCTCACTTTAGGCACCTCGAAAATAGGCTATTTTCGCGATTTTTTTTCGAGGATTTTTGCAAACAATTATGGGATAAAATGGATCCTATATAATAAACACATCTTTCAAGTACAAGAAATTTTTTATTTTTTATTTTTTTGAACAATTATTATGATAAAACAGTAGCATCGAAAAACCCGTGTAGAAATGTAATGTTCGCGGCTTGTTGATGAAATTTCGGAAACTATCCTGCCGATTGTCATAAAATTTGAATGACATATTCTTCATAGTTATGGCTATAGCACATATCATTAGATTTTTGAAATTTTGATTTGAAGTATTTTTTTTTTACAAAAAACTGCAAAAAAACGCTTTTTTATTTTTACTTTTTCGAAAAACGTGCGCCATTTTGTTATTTTCGCGAATATCAAAAATCTGATGATATGCGCTATAGCCATAACTATAAAGAATATGTCATTCAAATTTCATGACAATCGGCCGGATAGTTTCTGAAATTTCATCAACAAGCCACGAACATTACATTTCTACACGGGTTTCTCGATGCTACTGTTTTATTATAATAATTGTTCAAAAAAATAAAAAAATAAATTTTTCTTGTACTTGAAGGATGTGTTTATTATATAGGATCCATTTTATCCCATAATTGTTTGCAAAAATCCTCGAAAAAAAATCGCGAAAATAGCCTATTTTCGAGGTGCCTAAAGTGAGCCTTAAAAAGAAAATTTGTTTTTTTTTGCCGATAAATTACTATATGGTTAATATATTTTAGCAATTTTTATTTCAAAGGATATTTTGTTCAAGGCCAAACATAAATAACATGTAATTTTTGTATTAAACAGTTTTTTAATAATTAATTATTAATTAATAAAACGAGTTCTAAATTTTTTTAAATTGAAACGTTTAATTTTTTTGCTTCCATTGGAAATATCATGGTCGAAAACCCCTCCAGAATTTTTTTTCATTCCATTTTGACTTTTGGTTCTCGATATTTTAGCAGAAATGTAAAAAAGCTCACTTTAAGGGACAGCGTAATAGATTAAGTCTTGAAGCATGCAAAACGCTCGATTCTTCCCCGTGATAAAGAAATTTGCCCTCAAGATCGGCCAAAACATTTTCGCTCATCAGTGACGTGTTTCTCAACATAATAAACTGAAATTTGGAATCTAGAGTAAACGAGGTATTCTAAATCAAATGAAAACATTAAAAATAGAGGTTCGTATTGAAATTTTTAAAGATAGAGCTAAATTTACTTAGTATAACAGCCCCCTAAGATTTTTTTTTTTTTTTTTTTTTTTTTTTTTTTTTTGGCATCAGACATACTGAAAATCGTAAACAAAACATTTTGGTGTAAATCACAGGATTCTACGATAATTAGAACCGAATATTTTTTTTTTTTTTTTTTTTTTTTTTTTTTTTTTTTGGCATCAGACATACTGAAAATCGTAAACAAAACATTTTGGTGTAAATCACAGGATTCTACGATAATTAGAACCGAATATTTTTTTTTTTTTTTTTTTTTTGGCATCAGACATACTGAAAATCGTAAACAAAACATTTTGGTGTAAATCACAGGATTCTACGATAATTAGAACCGAAGATTTTTTTTTTTTTTTTTTTTTTTTGGCATCAGACATACTGAAAATCGTAAACAAAACATTTTGGTGTAAATCACAGGATTCTACGATAATTAGAACTGAATATTTTTTTTTTTTTTTTTTTTTTTTTGGCATCAGACATACTGAAAATCGTAAACAAAACATTTTGGTGTAAATCACAGGATTCTACGATAATTAGAACCGAAGATTTTTTTTTTTTTTTTTTTTTTTTGGCATCAGACATACTGAAAATCGTAAACAAAACATTTTGGTGTTAATCACAGGATTCTACGATAATTAGAACCGAAGATTTTTTTTTTTTTTGCTTACTGTACAACAATAAAATCAATAACATAAAGTATTAAAAATCAGTCAACAGTTATAATTGACGCACTTGAAAATCATAAAATTCTATAACTAACCTTTTCTCCGTATAAGTATTACATATAAGCATTCACTTTATAGTAGTAGACCATTTAATGTCTTCAAAAGAATATTTGTTAAAAAATATGCATAACCTAATCTCCGTAAAATAATCACAAACTCGCATTTCATTGTATTAGCATTCAATTTCTTCAATACAATATTTGTCAAAAAATTAGAGGTCGGCGATATATCGATACGACGATATTTTTTTTTTTTAAATATCGATAGTAAAAATATCGATACAAGTCACCGATATATCGATATTTTTAAACATTTTTAGTTTTTTGATGATCGTTTTGTAGTTCCATGTGTTTTTTCGATTTTCTTTATTCCCTTTTCAAAAACTTCAAAACTAAAGTTTGGACTTGGCTGAGAAACAATTAAAATGACACCCTAACCAAAAAGAAAACATAATTTAATGAAAAGAAGAGATTATTATCAAAGCGCCATTTCTGTTGCCAACGTGTGCCTGGAATTCGCATATAATTTGAAATATTAAAAACATCTCTATCAGCAAAATATGCGGTAAACTACTTTTCCAAATTTCTTCTTTAAAAATAAATGTGAGTTTATGCATTGACATACAAATGTATTTGATTTATTCTGATTGACAATATAATTAATTTATTAAAACAATTGTTATAAATTATTTATTAAAACAATTTTTATAAATTATTTATTAAAACAATTTTTATAAATTATTTATTAAAACAATTTTTATAATTTATTCATTAAAACAATTTTGGCATGAATTCATGAAAAGTAGAAGTTTGCCCCGAAAAACTTCGTTTCTGGCAAAATTGAAAATCAAATTAAAGAAAAAAAAATATGTATTGATATATCGATATTTTATCGAAATTTTTTTCTATGCAACGATATAGTATCGATATTTATTTTGATCGATATTTCCGACCTCTACAAAAAATATACATATCCTTGTCCTCCTAAAATTATAACGAATGAGCATTTACTTCATTGTATATTAGCAATAAATTTTTTTAACATTGTCATTGAACATTTTTTAAAACATGTGTCATAAATACTTGAAATTATCACAGATTATCATATCCATATTACCTCATTAAAAAATACCAACATAAAATTACAATAATAAAAGAACTAGTATTAAAATCTCTGGAAAATTAATCAACATTTATAATTAGCATGTTTAAAAATCATCTATTTCAGCCTAACCTTGTCTCCGCGAAAAATTATTACGAATTAACAATCAATTCATTCTAGAAATTGCCTGATGATTTGTATGCATTTTAAACCAAGCTAGGGTGAATCTTTTCGCTCTGGGCATTTTGGCGTAACTCGGACGTTTTTTTTTTTTTAAATAAGTGAACAAAGTTATGTCGGGATTTCCGAAAGAAATGTCAAGGTGAGGAAGATTATTCTTACTGATGAATACTTAACTCGTGCATCCTTCTAAGATTTATAAATATTTTTGGGTTGCATCGTCTTTTTTTGGAGGCGAAGGCATTAAGTCACGAATTTTTGGCATTACTTTTCAAGGTCCTTTTTTTTTTGCATGGGTATGTTTTGCTGCGTATATTGAAAAAGATGAGTGATGAAATTGAAATAAGATACGATTGGTTGAGGTATACGCCAAGATGAAGTATAAATTATTTTGAGGAAGAGAAATAAAGTTTTTAGACAACGTGAAGAGCAGAAATTAAATAATATAATCCATAAAAACCATTTCTTTTTATATATATAAATCCTTTATAAGCGTTGCGAATTTTTATATTCGTTAACACGGCGCCGATTCTGTGAACAGCGTGTGCTTGGTGTTGGCATCTAATTTTAAATATCAAAAACATTTCTATCAGCAAAATGTGCTTTAAGCTATGTTTCAAAATTTATTCATTAAAAATGAACGTGAATTTAGGCACTTACATCCAAGTATCATTTATTTATTCTGATTAAAGTAATTTTATTATTTATTTATAAAAAAAAAATAATTTGGCAACAGAAAAGAGTTTCAACAATGATCAGTTAAATGCTATTTCCGCGCGATTGGATGAGGTCAAGTTGGTTTATTAGTATTCCGTAATAGCGACATTTTAGTGACAGTCACATCACCAAAATTTTATAGAATGCATTGTCATCGACATCGAACCTATCTGCCAAGTTTCAGTTCGATTGGATGACGGCAAGGGGGTTAATTAGGCCTGCGCAAATTCCGTTTCCATTGACAAAAAAAATCGAAGTTAATATAAAGGATTTGAAAAAGTGATTGTCATCATCGACAAATCTCGAAAAAAAGTTAACATGGGGATCTTTAACTTTCTACAATTGAATGATTATTCCATGAAGCCATTGATGCCGCAATGGTTATTTTCGGGTTAGGGTTATAGATTGTATAAAGGGGACTGAGAGGTGGCTTAAGTTTTGGTTCAAACCTTGTTTTTTTAAAAAAATTTTTTCATTGTATTCCTTCCTGAAATATTTATCAATAGTTATGAATTAATTTTCTCTTCAAATTTAAAACGCGTATCATACTTCTTTTTTTTTAATAAATCCTTTATATTAACTTCGATATTCAATACCCATCTGATGGCTGTGTGGTTAGAGCTCTGGCATCGCATGACAAAGGTGGCGAGTTCGAATCCCGGATTAGGCATGGATGTTCGTTATGATTCGGAATCCTCGTTAAGCTGTAGGTCCCGGCCTGATTAGCCGTCAATGTGCATAAAAATATGCAGTTGAGCGAACCAACCAACCAACCAACCAACCAACCAACCAACCAACCAACCAACCAACCAACCAACCAACCAACCAACCAACCAACCAACCAACCAACCAACCAACCAACCAACCAACCAACCAACCAACCAACCAACCAACCAACCAACCAACCAATCGATATTCCTTATGACATATGATTGTTTTCTGTCCATATGACATATGATTGTTTTCGGTGCATATGGCATCCTATGATACTGATACTCCTGATGACTTTTAAACTTCAGGAACAGTCATTTGTTGGGTACTCGCCAGTCTTTAGAACTGATCGTCGCGTTTATTTGTCGCACGTGTCTTTCCAGATCTGCTTTTTGCTTTGTATTTACATCAACCAATTAGAAATCGATGAATGGATTTCTTTAATCTACTAATAATAGTCGAAATTTCCGAAACGACCTTTTTTTTTTCAGCTTTCAACTGTTAAATTTTCGTAATAGACTGAGAGGCGACTGCAATTTTTGGACCCCATCGAACATCATTCTGAATTTTTTATAGAAATTAGAGAAAAGCGAGTAGATTACGAACCCACTGGTCTGCCGTGGTAAAAAATTTCCGAAACTGGTCAAAAATCGACTTTTAATAAGTTGAACTAAATCCAATTGCCAAATGCGCCATAAGTTGCCAAAAAATGAGCATTTTTTTTTTTATTTGGTAACCCTCGCTCTTTAATTTTCAATTAAGAAGGTTGCAGACTATTCAGATGTCTGGCGACGGTCTACTTGCATCTGTTAAAAGAGAGCCAAGTTGGCAAAAAATAATATGTCACTTATGAAGTAACCGATGTCGCCAATTTAGCTTACTTTTAAAAGATATAAGTTTTCCGAGCCAAAGATCAGAAATCGTTTGCGCTTTTTCTCATTGAAAATCAAAATGAAGTGAGTTGCCAGACGAATAAGTTTGTTCTATTTTTGGCTAGTTATGACATATTTGGCAATCGGATTTTAGTTCAACTCATTTCAAGTCGATTATTGATCAGTTTCGGCCATTTTTGCCAAGACAGACCAGTGGATTCCTAATCTATTCACTTTTCTCCAATTTCTATAAAAAGTTCAGAATGATGTTCGATGGGGTCCAAAAACTGCAGTTGCCTCTCAGTCTATAAGAGATGGCAATTCATAATAAAGAATTTGCGTTAAAAAACTATGTTTTTCAATCCTTTATATTAACCATTTGTTAAATGTTCAACTTTCCAATTTATATTAACCAACCTTCATAATAACCATTGGGTTCTAAATCCAATTTTGTGTGTATGCTTGTGGGTATGCTTGTCGATGGCGGGCAAATCTGTGGGGGTCTAATTAACCCCCTTGCCGTTATTCAACCGGGCTGAAACTTGACAGATAGATTCGATGTCAATGACAATGCATTCTATCAAATTATGGGGCTGTAACTGTCACTAAAAAGTCAATTTTAAGGATTACTAATAAACTAACTTACCATCATCCAATCGCTTTAAAATAGTATTCAACCGACCATTGTAGAAACTCTTTCATGCTGCCAAAATTTTTTAATAAATAAATGATCAAATTGTTTTAATCAGAATAAATTAAAGATATTTGGATGTGGATGTGAGTGTGACGTTCATTTTTAATAAGTCAATTTTGAAACGTAGTTTGCCGCACATTTTGCAGATAGAAATGTTTTTGATATTTAAAATTAATTGCAAATACCAAGCACACGCTGTTTATAGAATTGGCGCTGTCTTAATGAATATAAAAATTGGCAATGCATATAAAGAATTTATATTAAAAACTTTGTTTTAACGTGTATTATTATTATTATGTGATAATTGTTTGAAAATGAACACCTCGAAAACAGTTACTAATAAATGATAGAAACTATTTTTATTTTTATGAGATTTTATTAATGTTTAATTAACTTTCCAATTAACTTGCAAGAAATTTCAGTTCTGAAAGAGCAACTGTTTTCGAAATGTATATTGTTTAAGAGGAGTTGGTATCCAAAAATTTATAAATAATTGATTTTCAGTTTATTATAGTTTATCAAAATTTAAATTCTCCCCTTTAAAAAGATACTTCATTTGTAATAATACCACAACTAGAAGTATTTTTAATAATTTTGTAAAAACAAAATTGGTAACTATTAGCGTAAGTAAAGTTTTCTTTAAAATGCGTTTTTCTCGACACTACACTTTTCATTACTCATGTACCTTTTTCTCAGAAACTGTTCAAACTATCTTTCTGAATTTTTCACCACATATTCCTTTTAGGTATATTGTTGCGTGGGCGGGTTCGAAAGATTTGAAGCCAAAGCAGATCAAAACTTGCAGAAGTTTATTCCAATATAACTCTTCACAGATTTCCTTACAGCTCCAGAACTTCTCGTTCTAGTAGACAGAATACAGCTCTTTTCACAACAATAGAGCACAAAACAGCAGTTAAAAACTTGACAACACAACTGCTCAAATCGCTGCAAAAGATAATGCAATACAGTTCGCTTTCGGAACTCTCTGAACGCTCACTGAGACTCAGTATCAGTAATTCCAGTCAACTAATGGACTCAGCTAACAACTAACTCCATCACCCACTCTCTTGAGCTTTTATAGGGTAGGTGAACTTTCTTGAAATTTCTAGAGGTAGATATTTGGAGAACTTTCCAGATCGTAGTCGAAAATAATGTCGCCAAATGGTCGCTAAGTTTTGAAAAAATTAGTCGCCAAAAATTAGTCGCCAACTTGGCGAGATTGCCATTACCATAACGTTAAATGCCCTGATCCTTGTAACACTCGCTTCCCAGTTTTACCTCTGTAAAACTCGTTATCAAGCATTGAGACCCACATTGCGGGGAAGCAAACTAACGACGAACTATTGCACTGCCTTATGTGAAATGTACATAAATTTTACTATTTACAAAATTAACACTACGAAATATTTACAAATATACAAAAATTCGTAACAATATGTATATACTGGAGTGTTTTTTTTTTTGGTGTTTTTTTTTTTTTTTTTTCGATAAAAAAAACACTTGTGATTTTTAACTATCTTGAGTGACTCTTTCGCGAAAATTCATTAAAAAAAAAGTAAATGAATCACAATCAAAAGCTAACTTAAGTAGAATAACAAGTGTCTGCTAAATACACTGAAAAAATAAAAAAAATAAAAATGAGTGTCTATATGAATTACTGTCTAAGGAAAAGGCACATGAAATATTCCAAATTAACATTACCGGTATACAGGGTACAAACGCCAAAGGTCCCACGATCGAGACCCGTCGCCCGCAGAAAAGCTCATACGGTTTACAAACTCCTCTTAAAAATAGATAGTTACCACTGGAGAAGAACCATTTCTATAAGAATAGACTTGGGTTCACTTTACAATCAAAAAAAGGTTCTTCAGATTTCAAAAAATAATAAGTCATTATTTTTATATCAATAAAATTGTACGCAAGTTTTTCCATCATAATATGAGCCCAATTATGTACAATGAATATCTAAGGTTAATAAAAAAACACTTCAACTTCGAAGATTAGGTGAAACGTTCGAGATAAACAAGTAGTTTCGTATCGTAGATTTTATCAGCAAACGTCTAGCGAGCAATCATCGTATTATGCAAATATTAGTATTATATTTTTTTATGTATTCTAAAACATAATTGACCATTATTTTGTATTTCGTTATCGATGTGAAAGAATATAATCTACATGTAATTTATTTACACACGTCAAGAATCTTGCCTCTTTCATTCACGAAAGAGCAAGAGATGATTATATTGTTGCTTGGACGGGTTCGAAAGATTTGAAGCCAAAGCAGATTAAAACTTGCAGAAATTCATTCCAATATAACTCTTCACAGATTCTCTTACAGCTCCAGAACTTCTCGTTCTAGTAGACTCAATACAGCTCTTTTCACTTCAATAGAGAACAAAACAGCAGTTAAAAACTTGACAACACAACTGCTCAAATCGCTGCAAAAGATAATGCAATACAGTTCGCTTTAGAACTCAGTATCAGTAATTCCAGTCAACTAATGGACTCAGCTAACAACTAACTCAGTGACTCAAAATCACTCAACTAACTGACTAACCTCCTCGGCCGACTTATATAGGAGTCAAACTTTCTTGAGACTTCTAGAAGTAGATATTTGGAGAACTTTCCAGATCGTAGTCGAAAAGTCCTATACATGTACATGGGGACCGAAAATGTCGCCAAATGGTCGCCGAGTTTGACGACAAAAATTAGTCACCAAAACCATCGCCAACTTGGCACTATCTCGCCAATTTGGCGAGATTGCCATTACCATAATGTTAAATGCCATGCTCCTTAAAACTCGCTTCCCAGAGTTACCTCTGTAAAACTCGTTATCAAGCGATAACACCCATATTGCCGGGAAACCAACTTAACGAAGAACTATTGCACTGCCTTATGCGAAATGTACATAAATTTTACTATTTACAATATTAACACTACGATATATTTACAAATATACAAAAATTCGTAACAATATTAACTTTCATATTAACTTCGCTTTTGTAAGTTTGTCGATGGAAACGGAATCTGCTGAAGTCTAATTAACCCCCTTGACGTCATCCAATCGGGCTGAAACTTGGCAGCTAAGTTCGATGTCGATGACAATTCATTCTATCAAATTTTGGCGGTTGTCATTCTTACTAAAAGGTCGCTTTTACGGAATACTAATAAACCAACTTGCCGTCATTTAATTGCATTAAAATGGGATTGAACTGACCATTGTTGAAAGTTTTCTTGTTATCAATTTTTTTTTAATAAATGAATGCATGTAAAGGATTTTTTAAAAACTCGGTTGTTATGGAGTATATTATTGTTACGAATTTTTGTATATTTGTAAATATTTCATAGTGTTAATTTTGTAATAGGAAAATTTATGTACATCTCGCATAAGTCAGTGCAATAGTTCGTCTCTTGGCTTCCCTGCAATATGGGTCTTGATGCTTGATAACGAGTTTTACAGAGATAACGCTGGGAAGCGAGTTTTACAAGGAGCAGGGCATTTAACATTATGGTAATGGCAATCTCGTCAAATTGGCGAGATAGAGCCAAGTTGGTGACGGTTTTGGCGACTAATTTTTGTCGCCAAATTTGGCGAGAAATCTCGAAATGTCGCCAAACTTGGCGACCATTCGGCAACATTTTCGGTCCCCACGTACATGTATAGGATTTTCGAGTACGATCTGGAATGTTCTCCAAATATCTACCTCTAGAAATTTCAAGAAGGTTTGACTCCTATATAAGGCCGGCCGTGAGTTGAGTCCGTGATTTTGAGTCCCTGAGTTAGTTGACTGAGTTGAGTCAGTTAGTTGACTGAAATTACTGAGTTGAGATACTGAGTCTCAGTGAGCATCCAGAGTAGTTCTAAAGCGAACTGTATTGCATTGTCTTCTGCGGTGATTTAGCAGTTGTGTGTCAAGTTTAACTGCTGTTTGTGCTCTATTGTTGTGTATAGAGCTGTATTGATCTACTAGAACGAGAAGTTATGGAGTTGTAAAGGAATCTGTGAAGAGTTATATTGGAATAAATTTCTGCAAGTTTTGATCTGCTTTGGCTTCAAATCTTTCGAACCCGTCCACGCAACAGTATTTTTTATCCTAAAGAAAGAAGGGAAGAAGTATTGCGTAGTTTAAGTAGATTAAATTTTTATTAAAATTTCAACCATTGCACACAAAACATCGGCTGCTATTTTTTAATTGAATTATCAAGAGGTAGCATACAGCATGTTCATATGTTCAATACCCAGATCTGAGGATTTATTATTTTTATTACACTATCTACCAAAGTATTGCTTTAAAATGCATAAATTTTTTTACCTTCAATTAATTACCCATATATTGACATAGGGTTAATAAAAGTATTGTTTTATATATATATATATATATATATATATATATATATATATATATATATATATATATATATATATATATATATATATATATATATATATATTGTTGCACAAATTGTCTGTATATATTGTAAATAGTGACGTATTATTTCAAAATTCTATTGTAATTTATTTTTATCCTATTTTATTTAGTAATTAATAGCGATTATATAAGTTAGAAAAAGGTGGCAACACCTAAAGTAATCGAGAAGTTTCGAGATATTTCTTTTCTATGAATTGGCTGGAAATTTCGAGAATGCCTCACGCGCTTGTATATAAAAGACTGGAGAACGGGAAAGTTTTCAGATTGACTTCGGATTTCGTTGAAAGCTGATCGCTTTGTTTACCTATTGGAGTGAGCTTGTATAATCGTTGAATTCGAAGTTATTTTTGTTGAAGCTTGTGTTGAAGCTTGAGAGTAATTAAACTGTTGCCTGTGAATAAATTTTGTGAGTTTTCTGAAGAGAGAATAAATATTTTTATACCGTGAAAACTGTACCACCATTGCCTCAGCGGAAAAATTCATAACAATATATATATATATATATATATATATATATATATGCATTTCTCCACGTTGTAGAACATCCTGATTTCAAAAAAGTGGTATAGGAAAAATTTCTGTCTGTGAGTCTGTGCGTACGTGGTCAGCATAACTCCCGAACGAGTTGATCTACGATGTTCAAATATGTAAACTGGTTAGTGGTGGCCATGGGACTTACCTTTAAGATTTTCGTCAAAATTATTGCACAGGCACATCAGGTTGATATCATGAAAAATCACGCTTCTTATGCAATAGATAAAAAACGGCTGTAACGATTTTGATTAAAATCGCTGTGCCAATTCTTTTTAAGGTATTCTAAACGTCCCCGCCTCCGAAATTCCAGTAGAAATACGATAAGGGAGTGAAAAGTTGAAAAATGAGAGCTTTTGACACAGAGTCCTCTGCTCCGGAGCATCGCACATCAACGATTGATTTTCCTCTGTTTCACTCACAAGAAAGGGTAATGTAATGCTTATCGAATAACATCGCCATTATCCCTATTTTGGTTAGGTTTTTATTTTTTTTTATTTTTTGTGTCCATATGGAAATTATTGCCAAAAATTTCCCCAAACTGGCCATTTTTATTTAAGAGAGTGAAATCATGAAAACGGTAAATGACACCTTATCAAATTTGAATGCAGTGACCAGTATTATAGAGTAATTTAAACTTGTGCTGTTTCCAGTATCCCTAGTTTACACCAGATGGCAATGTAGAATGCCTGATTTAATAAATTGCCCCCAATATTATACATATAATTATTTCCATGGAAAGTTGACAAAAACTAACTCCAGTTAAAATATTCGCCATAATTCGATGGAAGAATGACGTTTTCTGGTCATAGATGGAAGTTGACTTTACGGGCTGAACCACATCGAGAAAGTTGTCAATGAAGTTATGGACCAAAACGAAAACAATTCAATTTTGTTTGGAATGCCCTGTCATACAATTGTTTCTCTTAAAGTGTAATTTCTTAAAATATTGTTACGAATTTTTCTATATTTGTAAATATTTTATAGTGTTTATTTTGTAATTAGGAAAATTTATTTACATTTCGCATAAGGCAGTGCAAAAGTTCGGCTTAACTTGTCTTCCTGCAATATGTGTCTTAATGCTCGATTACGAGTTTTACCGAGATAACGTTGGGAAGCGAGTTTTACAAGGAGCAGGGCATTTAACATTATGGTAATGGCAATCTCGCCAAATTTGCGAGATAGAGCCAAGTTGGCGAAAGTTTTGGCGACTAATTTTAGTCGCCAAATTTGGCGACATTTTCTGTCCCCATGTACATGTATAGGACTTTTCGACTACGATCTGGAAAGTTCTCCAACTATCTACTTTTAGAAGTCTCAAGAAGGTTTGACTCCTATATAAGTTGACTGAGTTGAGTCAGTGAGTTGACTGGAATTACTGAGTTGAGATACTGAGTCTCAGTGAACATTCAGAGTAGTTCTAAAGCGAACTATATTGCATTGCGAACTATATTAATCGCCAAATGTCGCAAACTTGACTATTTGGTGACATTTTCGGTCCCCATGTACATGTATAGGACTTTTCGACTACGATCTGGAAAGTTCTCCAAATGTCTATCTCTGGAAGATTCACGAAGGTTCGCCTCCCCTATATAAGACTGAGAGTGAGTTAAGTCAGTTAGTTGACTGAAATTACTGAGTTGAGGTAGCTGTCTCTCAGTGAGCATTCAGAGAGTTCCGAAAGTGAACTTTATTGCATTGTCTTTTGCAGCGATTTTAGCAGTTGTGTTGTCAAGTTTTTAACTGCTGTTTTGTGCTCTATTGTTGTGTAAAGAGCTGTATTGAGTCTACTAGAACGAGAAGTTCTGGAGTTGCAAGAGAATCTGTGAAGAGTTATATCGGAATAAATTTCTGCAAGTTTTGATCTGCTTTGGCTTCAAATATTTCGAACCCATTCACGCATCAATATGAACTTTTTTTTTAAAAGCCTTCGTATTTACTTCGATTCTGTTTGTGTGTGTGTGGTGAGGAAGTCTCCGGAGGACTAATTAACCCATTTGCTGACATCAGTCGAGCTAAAAATTGGAAGATAGATTCAGTGTCGATGACAAATCATTCCATCAAGTTTTGGGGGCAAAACGAAGTTAATTAGAGGTACAGAATTCATGTTTTTTTTTTTTTCGTAGTCATCATACCTTTTGAAAATCGCTTAATTAAGTTTCAATTGTAAATAATAGTTGGCAAAGCATAAAAAATATTTATAGTAAAAACTTTGTTATTACGAACTCATTTTTTTTTTTTTTTAGAGATAAATTCTTATTATGTCAGTAATACCAAGTTTTATGCAGGACTGTTAAGTTTTACAGGACTTAAGATTGATCTAAACTAAACGGTTTCAGTTACGAAAAAGTCCTAGTAAAGATCATTCCCTATACTCGCTATGTTACAATCTACTAGGCCAGTGCATTTAGAAACTACTTTCTATAAAACCTTGACATTTAGTGAGTAGGTACGAAAATGATCACTTAACGAAGTGACATAAATGATAAAACTCGATTATAGTCTAATATATTTTAGTTTATATTTGAAATCCTTACGTCAATGTACATGCAGAGGCTCCACCTGGATTTTTCTATTGGTATTTCAATTTTCCTTTTTATATACTAAACTCCAACTTAACTTGACCTCATTAGACGATAGATCTTCACCGTGCTCATAGGCAATTAGTCCATTTCGACCGAGTGAAGACATAATTCTCGCCAAACCTTATAGCCTTTTGTTCTCTACAGGGTTGTGGTTTGGCGAACATTATGCTTTCATTCCACACAAATGGATAAATTGCCTATGAGCACTGTGACGATCTACCGTCTAGTGATGTCAAGTTAAGTTGGAGTTTAGTATAGTAGATGGACTAATATATTTTAGTACGAGTCTAATATATTTTAGTTTATATTTGAAATCCTTACGTCAATGTACATGCAGAGGCTCCACCTGGATTTTTCTATTGGTATTTCAATTTTCCTTTTTATATACTAAACTCCAACTTAACTTGACCTCATTAGACGATAGATCTTCACCGTGCTCATAGGCAATTAGTCCATTTCGACCGAGGGAAGACATAATTCTCGCCAAACCTTATAGCCTTTTGTTCTCTACAGGGTTGTGGTTTGGCGAACATTATGCTTTCACTCCACAAAAATGGATAAATTGCCTATGAGCACTGTGACGATCTACCGTCTAGTGATGTCAAGTTAAGTTGGAGTTTAGTATAGTAGATGGACTAATATATTTTAGTACGAGTCTAATATATTTTAGTTTATATTTGAAATCCTTACGTCAATGTACATGCAGAGGCTCCACCTGGATTTTTCTATTGGTATTTCAATTTTCCTTTTTATATACTAAACTCCAACTTAACTTGACCTCATTAGACGATAGATCTTCACCGTGCTCATAGGCAATTAATCCATTTCGACCGAGTGAAGACATAATTCTCGCCAAACCTTATAGCCTTTTGTTCTCTACAGGGTTGTGGTTTGGCGAGCATTACGCTTTCACTCCACAAAAATGGATAAATTGCCTATGAGCACTGTGACGATCTACCGTCTAGTGATGTCAAGTTAAGTTGGAGTTTAGTATAGTAGATGGACATTAGACGAAAACCATTTATGTTATTTCATGAAGTGGTCATTTTCGTATCAAATGTCTCGCAGGTTTTATATAAAGTAGTTTGTAAATGAACTGGGCTTGAATATTGTAACATAGTGAGTATAGGGAATGATCTAAATTTCAGTAGGAATTCAATAAAGGCGTAAAAAGTTGAAAAACGAATGTTTTTGACAAAGAGCTATCTTCCTTTGAGCATTTCTTATCAACGACATTGTCTTCTCTGTTTCATTTATCTGAAAGAATAATGCAATAATGCAATAATTATCGTAAAACACATAACCAATTTCGCTATTTAAGCAATTTTTTTGGCAATATGTAATTATTATCGCCGAAATTATCGACAACCTTCCAATTTTTTGAAAAGAAATCAATCAAAAAAATGAAAACGAAACCGGCAAATAAAAATAATCCACGGCAAATTTAAATCTAGTAACCAGAAATGTAGTGTAATTGAAAATTGTAAAATTACCTAAAATGCCTCGTGCTTACAGCAGAGAATTGCCCACCTAGTGTCCAATCGAACAAGATAAATAACATTTGAAATTCACGTGATCAAATGAAAAGCGAGCCAAACATTTCAAGAACACACAAAACCAAAAGTTCAAACAATCTCTTGCATTGTAATCGTTGACAACATATTCCAGGAATGCGTCCGACATGACGTAGCCTTACAAAACACTCTGTCCGCTTCAGAATATTAAATAAAATAAAAGTCCAGCAGTCCCCCCGGGGCAGCATCTCATGTTTGCTAATGGTCCCTTAAATTGTAACGGTCTTGCGAAAGCTCCTCAAGGAAAAAAAAAAAAACCCGAAAACATTCCTTTCTCTATATGGCTGAAAGTGACAAGGTGTTGTATATGAAAGAGCCAGTGGTCTTGTAAATTTCCTTTCATTGACGGAAAGGTTACTGTTAAAAGTTTTGTTCCAACTTGCACCCAAAAATTGGTTCCCATTTAGCCCCAACCAACATTTGGTGCTTAGTTTCACGATTTAATGGTGCTTACTGTCCGAGGTAGCTCCATTAAATCGTGAAAATAAGCATCAAATGCTGGTTGCGGCTAAATGGGAACCAATTTTTTGGTGCAAAGTGGATCCAAATTTTTAACAGTGTAGCTTAATGTGTTCTAACGAATGTTTTGAATTATTTCCACATTTTTCTAGAAAGAAATTTGAGCCAACTAGTTTTAATTTAACTAATTTAGCAGTTTGTTTACTTGTTACATTTGGAATATTTTAACAATATTTTATAGGATATTAGTTTATTTTTAGTTTTCTCAATTTCCAAAGGTTCTTCACTCATGGTCGCTGTAAGAATTATTTGCAAGAAAGTTAAAGTTGTTGCACAAGCCTTAACCTTTTAAAATATACGATCTGAATTTCTTTATGAATTGTTATACATTAATTTTCTATTTAAAAGAATAATTTAAAATTTAATCAACACGGCACACGACTTCTGTTTTTAAAGGTCACCTCCAGAATGTTTCTTTAAATTTTTTAATTTTCAAAAACCAGGGGGAGCAAGTACACCCTCATGTACCTTTCTGGCGGCGCCAATGTCCTTATTGGTGAGTGACATAAAATTTTTGTGAAGCAAAGTTGGCATGAACCATCGGATTGACCTATCTGATTCCCACCCTTCTCACGATCTAACGAAAGTTGGCCTACATATCCATCTTCTGAAAATGAGCTCGGACTATTGCTGTAGGCCTTGATTTTTGTCCAGCTAATAACTTACATTGTCCAAAAAAAACCCCAGTCAAGTGCTAGTACCTAAAACCCTGTGTTTAGGTACGAACACTTGGCCGGCGAGTACTTGTTTTTATTATTTTTTTAAAGATTTACGTTCGTTTCGTTCTGTTAACTTTGCTTGTATGCCACCAGTGTTTTTCAAACACGAGAGTGAGTGACGTCACACCCGAATAGACAATAGTAGTTTTCTTTGGCAGATGGCGCTCCGAGTGCCTTAGAGACTGAGAGGCGACTGCAATTTTTGGACCGCATCGAACATCATTCTGATATTTTTTATAGAAATTAGAGAAAAGTGAGTAGATTACGAATCCACTGGTCTGCCGTGGCAAAAATTGCCGAAACTAGTCAAAAATCGACTTTTAATAAGTTGAACTGGATCCAGTTGCCAAATGAGCCATAATTTGCCAAATAATTAGCATTTTTTTATTTGGTAACCCTCACTCTTTAATTATCAATTAAGAAGGTTGCAGACGATTCAGATATCTGGCGACGGTCTACTTGCATCTATTAAAAGGGAGCCAAGTTGGCAATAAACATTACGTCACGGATGACGTAACTGATGTCGCCAATTTGACTTACTTTTAAAAGATACACATTTTCCAAGCCAGAGATCAAAAATCGTTTGCGCTTTTTCTCATTGAAAATCAAAATGCTGGGTTGCCAGACGAAAAAGTTTGTTCTATTTTTGGCAAGTTATGACATATTTGGCAATCGGATTTTAGTTCAACTCATTCCAAGTCGATTTTTGATCAGTTTCGGACATTTTTGCCACGTCAGACCAGTGGATTCCTAATCTACTCACTTTTCTCCAATCTCTATAAAAAATTCAGAATGATGTTATATATATATGAGTTGTTAATTTTTCAGTTATTTACATTGTAAAAATATTATGCTAAATATTCAACGTTGCCATTAAAAGCTGTTGAAAATTATCTAAATTTTTCTTATAAAAAATCACGCATCGATAAAATCAAATAAAAAAAATCATGTATCGATATACCGATATTTTTTCCTAAGCAACGATATAGTATCGATATTTATTTTGATCGATATTTCCGACCTCTACTTTCTATACATGACGTCACATGGTTGACAGATCGAGGCCGATTACTCCCTTGTCCACTAGCTTTGGATGAAACTACCGAGTTAGATGCGATTGCTATTCTTTCCATCGTGGCGTGAATAAAAGGGAAAAAAAAGCAGGTAACAATGACCATAAATTTACCAAGAGAAGTGGCTAATTTTCAATTCACTTTTAATCCGTTCACTGACGGTCAGCTGGCTGGTTTTCAAGTTGACAGTACAATTGGGCAAGTTTGATTAAGTGAAGGGACTTTAAAGGAATATAGGCGAGGTTTCTGCAGAGCATAGTAATATTCTGAGCTAATTTGTTTTTATCCAAGGTCCAATTTCGAGAGCTTTTTTTTTTTTTAATTTTTAATTTTTTGGGTTTTTTTGGAGATGAGTGGCGTAGTTGCTACTCAAACCAAGGTTGTGAGACATCCACTGTAACCTTCATGGTGCATTAATATAATAATAAAAATCTGAAGATGAAATTGGAGTTACTGATAATTCAGAAAAGGAGGAAACTTTGGTTTTTAATATTGAATTTATCCTGTGAGATGATGCTTTTTTATTGTAATCAATTATTAACTTCTGAATTTCTCAATTATAACTTATTAACTTCTCACTTGACTCAGAAATTAAGTTCAACCTATATTTCAAAAAATGATGCAGAAATATGTATGATGTCCAAGAGACATATTATATATAATTCTATATTTTTTGTGAAAGAAAAAGTGGGGGTGTAGGGGGGAGGGGAAAAGAAAGAGAGAGAGAGTGAGAGAGAGAGAGAGTGATGAATAGAGAGTGAGAGAGAGAGAGATAGAGAGAGTGAGATAGATAGAGTGAGATAGATAGAGTGAGAGAGAGTGAGATAGAGAGTGATAGTGAGGGAGAGAGAGAGAGTGATAGTGAGAGAGTGATAGTGAGAGAGTGATAGTGAGAGAGAGAGTGATAGTGAGAGAGTGATAGTGAGAGAGAGAGTGAGAGAGATAGAGAGTGAGAGATAGAGAGTGGGATAGAGAGTGAGAGAGAGTGAGATAGAGAGTGAGATAGAGAGTGAGATAAAGAGTGAGATATAGAGTGAGAGAGAGTGAGATAGAGAGTGATATAGAGATGAGATAGAGAGTGAGATAGAGAGTGAGATAGAGATGAGATAGAGAGTGAGATAGAGAGTGATAGAGAGTGAGATAGAGAGTGAGATAGAGAATGAGAGAGAGAGTGAGAGAGAGAGTGAGAGAGAGAGAGATAGAGAGAGTGAGATAGATAGAGTGAGATAGATAGAGTGAGATAGATAGAGTGAGAGAGAGTGAGATAGAGAGTGAGAGTGAGGGAGAGAGAGAGAGTGATAGTGAGAGAGTGATAGTGAGAGAGTGATAGTGAGAGAGTGATAGTGAGAGAGTGATAGTGAGAGAGAGAGAGTGATAGTGAGAGAGTGATAGTGAGAGAGTGATAGTGAGAGAGAGAGTGAGAGAGATAGAGAGTGAGAGATAGAGAGTGGGATAGAGAGTGAGAGAGAGTGAGATAGAGAGTGAGATAAAGAGTGAGATAGAGAGTGAGAGAGAGTGAGATAGAGAGTGAGAGAGAGTGAGATAGAGAGTGATATAGAGAGTGAGAGAGAGAGTGATATAGAGAGTGAGAGAGAGAGTGAGATATAGAGTGAGATAGAGAGTGAGATAGAGAGTGAGAGTGAGATAGAGAGTGAGATAGAGAGTGAGAGAGAGTGAGATAGAGAGTGAGAGAGAGATAGTGAGAGAGAGAGTGATATAGAGAGTGATATAGAGAGTGATATAGAGAGTGAGATAGAGAATGAGATAGAGAGTGAGATAGAGAGTGAGATAGAGAGTGAGATATAGAGTGAGATAGAGAGTGAGATAGAGAGTGAGATAGAGAGTGAGATAGAGAGTGAGATAGAGATGAGATAGAGAGTGAGATAGAGAGTGATAGAGAGTGAGATAGAGAGTGAGATAGAGAATGAGAGAGAGAGTGAGAGAGA
This sequence comes from Linyphia triangularis, assembly GCA_963978545.1. Taxonomy (NCBI): domain Eukaryota; kingdom Metazoa; phylum Arthropoda; class Arachnida; order Araneae; family Linyphiidae; genus Linyphia; species Linyphia triangularis. The sequence continues at coordinate 86,374,086 of OZ021727.1, read as the reverse complement.
GAGAGTGAGAGAGAGAGAGATAGAGAGAGTGAGATAGATAGAGTGAGATAGATAGAGTGAGAGAGAGTGAGATAGAGAGTGAGAGTGAGGGAGAGAGAGAGTGATAGTGAGAGAGTGATAGTGAGAGAGTGATAGTGAGAGAGTGATAGTGAGAGAGAGAGTGATAGTGAGAGAGTGACAGTGAGAGAGAGAGAGTGAGAGAGATAGAGAGTGAGAGATAGAGAGTGGGATAGAGAGTGAGAGAGAGTGAGATAGAGAGTGAGATAAAGAGTGAGATAGAGAGTGAGAGAGAGAGTGAGATAGAGAGTGATATAGAGAGTGAGAGAGAGAGTGATATAGAGAGTGAGAGAGAGAGAGTGAGAGAGAGAGTGAGATAGAGAGTGAGATAGAGAGTGAGATAGAGAGTGAGAGAGAGTGAGATAGAGAGTGATATAGAGAGTGATATAGAGAGTGATATAGAGAGTGATATAGAGAGTGATATAGAGAGTGAGATAGAGAATGAGATAGAGAGTGAGATAGAGAGTGAGATAGAGAGTGAGATATAGAGTGAGATAGAGAGTGAGATAGAGAGTGAGATAGAGAGTGAGATAGAGAGTGAGATAGAGATGAGATAGAGAGTGAGATAGAGAGTGATAGAGAGTGAGATAGAGAGTGAGATAGAGAGTGAGATAGAGAATGAGAGAGAGTGAGAGAGAGAGAGTGAGAGAGAGAGTGAGAGAGAGAGAGATAGAGAGAGTGAGATAGATAGAGTGAGATAGATAGAGTGAGAGAGAGTGAGATAGAGAGTGAGAGTGAGGGAGAGAGAGAGAGAGTGATAGTGAGAGAGTGATAGTGAGAGAGTGATAGTGAGAGAGTGATAGTGAGAGAGTGATAGTGAGAGAGAGAGTGATAGTGAGAGAGTGATAGTGAGAGAGAGAGTGAGAGAGATAGAGAGTGAGAGATAGAGAGTGGGATAGAGAGTGAGAGAGAGTGAGATAGAGAGTGAGATAAAGAGTGAGATAGAGAGTGAGAGAGAGTGAGATAGAGAGTGATATAGAGAGTGAGAGAGAGAGTGAGATATAGAGTGAGATAGAGAGTGAGAGAGAGAGTGAGAATGAGATAGAGAGTGAGATAGAGAGTGAGATAGAGAGTGAAATATAGAGTGAGATAGAGAGTGAGATAGAGATGAGATAGAGAGTGAGATAGAGAGTGATAGAGAGTGAGATAGAGAGTGAGATAGAGAGTGAGAGAGAGAGTGAGAGAGAGAGAGTGAGAGAGAGAGAGTGAGAGAGATATAGAGTGAGATAGAGAGTGAGATATAGAGTGAAAGAGAGTGAGAGAGAGAGTGATAGAGAGAGTGAGAGAGAGAGTGAGAGAGAGAGTGAGAGAGAGAGTGAGAGAGAGTGAGAGAGAATGAGAGAGAGAGTGATATAGAGAGTGATATAGAGAGTGATATAGAGAGTGAGATAGAGAGTGAGATAGAGAGTGAAATATAGAGTGAGATAGAGAGTGAGATAGAGATGAGATAGAGAGTGAGATAGAGAGTGATAGAGAGTGAGATAGAGAGTGAGATAGAGAGTGAGAGAGAGAGTGAGAGAGAGAGAGTGAGAGAGAGAGTGAGAGAGAGAGTGAAAGAGAGAGAGTGAGAGAGAAAGTGAGAGAGAGAGAGTGAGATAGAGAGTGAGATAGAGAGTGAGATAGAGAGTGAGATAGAGAGTGAGAGAGAGAGTGAGAGAGATAGAGTGAGAGAGAGAGAGTGAGAGAGATATAGAGTGAGATAGAGAGTGAGATATAGAGTGAGATAGAGAGTGAGATATAGAGTGAAAGAGAGTGAGAGAGAGAGTGAGAGAGAGAGTGAGAGAGAGAGTGAGAGAGAGAGTGAGAGAGAGAGTGAGAGAGAGAGTGAGAGAGAGAGTGAGAGAGAGAGTGAGAGAGAGTGAGAGAGAATGAGAGTGAGAGAGAGTGATATAGAGAGTGATATAGAGAGTGAGAGAGAATGAGATAGAGAGTGAGATAGAGAGTGATATAGAGAGTGATATAGAGAGTGAGAGAGAATGAGATAGAGAGTGAGATAGAGAGTGAGAGAGAGTGAGATAGAGAGTGAGATAGAGAGTGAGAGAGAGAGTGAGATAGAGAGTGAGAGAGAGAGTGAGAGAGAGAGTGAAAGAGAGAGAGTGAGATAGATAGTGAGATAGATAGTGAGATAGATAGTGTGATAGATAGTGAGATAGATAGTGAGATAGAGAGTGAGATAGAGAGTGAGATAGAGAATGAGAGAGAGAGAGATTGCAAAAGCTTTTTTCCAAAATGCATAAGCAAGATTAATAACAATTTAAGTAGATTTTCATTTGTGATAAATTATATATATTGTCAAAAATTGCTGTTTTTGATTGGAGGCTATCGTAAGTTGTACCAAAATGTTCTATTATTGACATGAAAACTACCGTCCAAACACGTTTTACATGTGTCAAGACGATGTCTTATCGGGGTAGTGTAACCAGGATTTATACCCTAGCTCTTCTATGCCGATTACTTTAAGAACAAATTTTGATTTAAAAATTTTCAAATTAAAGAAAGAAAAAAAAAAAAAAAAAAAAAAAATCATACATGAATGTATAGGATTTTTATTAAGAACTTTTTAATTAAATTTTAAGAATATGATGATATTCGAATGGCAACCGAATGTAAACTACAAATATCTTATCAATGTTGGATGTTCAAATATTATCAAGAATATAATTACTTATTCTAAGGTGATTTCTATTTTATTGTAATCAACAATAATTCGAAAAAATTTATTCTTGTCTTCTCTTGTGGTATACGTATAGGTTTAAAAAAAAAATAAAATAAAATTAATTTTCAATTTAAAAATTAGACCTTTGCACCTTGAAAAGTACATTATTTGTTAAACTGTTTCCAATATTTTTTTTTTTTTTAAATTTCTTCAATTTTAATAATTAATTAACATTTAATCAACTAATTAGGCTAATTTCGAACGGTAATGACAAAAATTCTAATTCACCCACAGATATAATTTGGTGTTCAACAATGCAGAATACCCTGCTCTATGTTTTGACCCTATTATCAGAATTTTACAGTGTGTATATTTTGTGATATCTTGCTTTAACTCAATCTATTAGAAAAATCCAAGTTTTTTTAAACAGAATCTTATCTTTAAAATTCACTTAAAAAATATTTGTTTACAAATCACTTAGAATTTAGGGTCAAAACATTCAACAATGTATGCAGATTATATAGCAAAAAACAAATTTCAAAAAATATTATTTAAACTGGAGATATTACTATTTGAATGAAATGCCAAATAGAAAAAACTACAATCTGAGAATAACTTTTAAAAAAGTATTTTTTATATAAAAAAACTCTTATTATTATACTAATTATTATATATTTCCTTTTTAGTATGCTCCTCCATCATAGGGTTTCCCTCTTTTGTGTTGTTTTTATTTTGCTTTTGTTTTTTACGGCGTTAAAAATCTTCCCCGATTTTTGCGAGTTTTGTGATTTGAAGCCTATACGTATACCTAAAACAAAATTCTTTATCTTGATTACATTATTAAAATTTAAATATATCTTACTATTTCTCTACTTCCAGCAACAACGATATGACACACGTTATCAATATTTCGTAAGCGAGTTTCGAATTTATGATTTCGGAGCCTAAACAAACCATATCCAATCAGAATTCTAATTTCGAGGAAGAAATAAAAAGAAGCACGCATCAGTGATATGGAATAACTTCTCGCATTTCCATAATAACGAAATTCGGTAAAATAGAATGGCAACACTGAGATGACTGTTATGCGAACAGAAAGCGAAATACGACCACGAATTAAATTATTTAAAAAGAACGTAGTTTTTCGTCTAAACCATTCCAGAAATGAAAAAAGGAAATGAATAACAATTCATCCTTTTCAAATTTAAATCGTGTTTTCCTACTTTGCATGCGTGACTTGTTTTTAGATGCTTTTTAAGATGTATTTGAATTGGAAAACATGCTTCTAAGGGTGTTGTTTTTCAGATAAATATGATTAAGGTATGGTGATGCGAATAAGGATATCAGATTTACTGGATTCAAGGTAATATTATTTAAAATTAACTTATTTTATGTGATAAAACTGTTTTCCCCTTGTTATTTAAGTAGTGTTAGATTGGTATTTATAATAATAATGTATTCATATAAAGAGTTTTGGTCTATTCCTAGTTGACGTTAAAATATAGCCAAGCCGATTTGGCGCTGTTTTGTAGGCGATACAGTTCTAAATTTGGCAATCCCATTTTTTTTACTGACGCGCTTTGGCTTCAACCTTCCTATACTACAAATCATGGAGCTGGTTCGTTTCTCAATTTTTCATATTGGAATTCCGAATTGGCGACATTCTGGCTTTGTCGCCAACTTTTCAAAAGTGCGCCAACCCATAAACGTGAACTAGGAATTTACCAGAGTTTTTTTTTTCTATATTATTAAAAAGTAGTTTATGAAACTTTTTATGGTAAATTTCTAGTTCACGTTTATGGGTTGGCGCACTTTTGAAAAGTTGGCGACAAAACCAGAATGTCACCAATTCGGAATTCCAATATGAAAAATTGAGAAACGAACCAGCTCCATGATTTGTGATATAGAAAGGTTGAAGCCAAAGCGCGTCAATAAAAAAAATGGGGTTGCCAAATTTAGAACTGTATCGCCTACAAAACAGCGCCAAATCGGCTTGGCGATATTTTAACGTCAACTTGGAAAAGACCCATACTGATTTCAAAAAAGTAATCTACAAACAATGTCTGTCCGTACGTCTGTGGTCAGCATAATTCCTAAAAAAATTGACCTACGATGTTCAAATTTGGTGTGTGGGTTGGTGATGGCCATGAGACCTACCATCGGGGTTTTCGTCAAAATCGCGCATGCACGTTAGGTAGCTGCCAGTGAAAAAAAAAAAATCATGTTTTTCAGTGATTGCTAAAAAAACGGCTCAAACAATTTTTACAAAATCGCTGTGGTAATGCCTCTTAAGGTGTTCTAAACATACCCTCCTCCGAAATTCCCGTAAAAATGCTTTAATGAAATAAAAAGTTGGAAAACGAATATCTTCAACGCATAGTTCTGTTTAGGGCCGCGTAGCCCAGTCGGGAGAGAATCGTTCTCGCAACTAAAAGGTTGCGAGCCCTGAGGTTGCGAGTTCGGGCCTGGGACCGACTAAAGACCGCCGTGTTCGCTAATGGTGACTGGAGCACGTTAAATCAATCGTGGTCGCAAAGTCCTCCAAGTTCCCATACAAATCAATACCTCTGGGGGTGGCAAAGCCAAGTCTTCTGGTGGAATCTTCTGCTTGGTAATGCCTCTAAATTAAGAAGTTCCACATACGGTCGGTAGTGCTGCCATCTACCGGGTAGCTACCGAAAGAGGTAGAAATGAACTCTTCGGTGGCTATAGGTAGACTTGCGCACTCCCTCTCGTGAGTGTGCGCTTACATCCTGTGCAGTACTGCCCACTACCGATCTGTACGGGATATGGGGTTGGTACAAAATGCTAATGCAGAGGTGCCTTAGTCCCCATAGTCCTTGATAAGAAGAAGAAGAAGAGAAGAAGATAGTTCTGTTTCCTTGAGTATACTTCCTCATCAACGATCGTTTTTTCTTCTCTCCTCAGTTTCACTTATGATAAAGAATACTATAAGGATTATCAAAGAGTATATCGCCAAAATCACCAATTTGGCAATTTTTTTTTTTTTTAATAATTAAATTCCTGTAATAGACCTATGCAAGAATTATCGCAAAAAATATCGCCAAACTGGCAATTTTTTTCTAAATGAATGATAAAAATATAAAAACGGTAAATGACACAAATTGACATCAGTAATATAGTGTAATTGAAAGCTGTACGATGTTCCACACCCCTAGTTATATTTAAATTATGTACGTATACGATTCTAGCATGTGATTCAACTATAACACTTCAAGCAAAATATATATACTTATGGAATCTTTAGAATATCAATTTAATATTATTAGTGGATTTTATAAAAAAAATTACATATGATTTCTCTCTATCTCTCTATATAATAAACCAGAAGTGTGGAACATCGCACAACTTTAGGATACACGTAATTCTGGTCAGTGCATTTATATTTACCTTGTATTGGTGAAATGTAACTTTTTCGTTTTCATATTTTCATTAATTAAAAAAAAATCCAACTTGGTGATATATTCTTGGCAATTATTATTTTATTGACCAATAAAAAACAAAACCTCTAAAATGGCGAAATGATCTTCGATAAATATTACATTATTATTTCTTTCAAGAGAAACAGAGGATAAGCAGTCGTTGATGAGCGATGCTCAAGGGAAGAGAGCTTCGTGTTACAGTCAGTCATTTTTAAACTTTTTACGCCATTATCGCATTTCTATAACCGTTAGACAAAAGCTATCGTCTGTGTCGAAGGGAAGTTTCGGGTTTTGAAGTGATCACCACAACCTTTTGCGCATGTGCAATTTTGACGAAAACCTTAATGACCGCCACTAACTCGTAAGCAAAAGTTGAATCTCGTAAGTCAACATCGTAGGTAAATATGCAATATTAATAATAATAATAATAATAATAATAAAATTAAGAAATAAATAAGTAATTTTTTTTTTTTTTTTTTTGGACGAATGCAATAATTTCATTACCTTATTATTAACATATTTGTAGCAGAAAGTTAGAAGTAAGGATTCCAATTTTTCTCTACACTTAAAGTTATTTACACTTCACTTGCAGCTCTGAAATTTTATCAATAATTAGTTTACCTATCGAAATTTTACAATTTTTAATTTTTTAGTAGAAATTTTAAAGTTTGAAATGTTTTTTTTTTAAATTAACCTTTAAAATTTTATCATAGCGGAAGTAGTATTGGAGTAATAATAGTGAGTGTTTGCAAAAGCAGTTTAAAATAACTTTCATTATTTAGAGAACTTAGTAATTTTAAATATCAATAGTAAACAATATGCAATTTCTTACCTTTCTGCCAGAATATTAAGATAATGATTATATTTTAAAATAAATTAAATTTTTATTCAAATTTCCACTTAGAAGTGTAGCGAGCAGGTGAATTGGAAACTCTGAAGCAAACCAAAAAGATAGTATCAGCAATCCACGATCAAAGTGAGCACTGAGGGTTGGCGTGCGGTAGTGATCAGGGGCTGAGCTTCTTAGTTATATTAACCTTTTGCACTCCAGGCCTTTTATCGCGCGGAGGAATCAGCAACTCGAGACATTTTAGGTTCGGCTGGTGTTTATGGATTTGCTTCATAGAAACTAAACACAGTCATTGGCCTTGCATCGAATTTCCGCATCACACCTAATGGTCCTCTCGTGGTTTGGCATCCAATCGTGTGGCGCCTGAGAGGCTCCACTGGAGTGCAAAGGGTTAATTTCTTAAAGAAAGATTTTCCCATCCTTCTAACTCGTTTGGATTTTAAGGTAATTTCAAATCATAAAAATGAATTATTTTAGCTTTTACATTTCACTAATATAGCAAGAAACTTATACAACAGCTCTGTTCTGCGGGGTGGGGGAAGAGGAGGTGAGAAAACAGGGGCAGTGGGTACTGGTAAATAAAAAACAAATAAATTTTGCAGGTTGTTGGCCGCTTAACATTTCATGAAGAGTGCACATATTTTTGCGTACTTATCAGAAATCGGCGATATATCGATACGACGATATTTTTAGAAAAATTTCGATATTTAAAATATCGATAGAAGTTACCGATGAATCGATATTTTCAAACATTTTTAGTTTTTTGATGATCGTTTTGTAGTTCCACGTGTTCTTTCGATTTTCTTTATTCCCTTTTCAAAAACTTCAAAACTGAAGTTTGGACTTGGCTGAGAAACAGTTAAAATAGCACCCTAACCAAAAATAAAACATAATGTAATGGAAAGATAAGATTATTTATTAGTAGTCATTAACAAAGCGCCGTTTCTGTTGCCAACGTGTGCCTGGAATTTGTATATAATTTTAAATATCAAAAACATCATTATCAGCAAAATATGTGGTAAACTACTTTTCGAAATTTCTTCTTTAAAAATAAACGTGAATTTATGCATTGACATCCAAATGTATTTTATTTATTCTGATTGATAATATAATTTATTTATTAAACCAATTTTGGCATGAATTCATGAAAAGTAGAAATTTGCCTCGAAAAACTTCTTTCTGGCAAAATTAAAAATCAAATAAAAAAAATCATGTATCGATATATAGGTATTTTATCGATATTTTTTTCTATGCAACGATATACAATCGATATTTATTTTGATCGATATTTCCAACCTCTAGAAATCATAGATAGATTCTTCTGATTGATAATATAATTTATTTATTAAAACAGTTTTTATAATTTATTTACTAAAACAATTTTGGCATGAATTCATGAAAAGTAGAAATTTGTCCCGAAAAACTTCGTTTCTAGCAAAATTGAAAATCAAATAAAAAAATAAATCATGAATCGATATATCGATAAGTTTTCAGTAAAGGATTAATTTTTATCGATATTTTTTACTATGCAATGATATAGTATCGATATTTCCGATCTCTAGTACTTATTCACAACAGATGTTACTGATGAGAATAAACAAACCAAGCAAGAGCGAGAAAGCAACTTAGATACACGATCACGCCATTAACCGTCACCTTGGCCCGTTTGTTCCATTTTGTTTTGAAGTCGGAAAAAAGTATCGCAAAACAGAAACTTTTTTTTTTCCCTTTTGAAAGTATAGGATTTCGTAGAAATATACTCCATGAGGAACATCCCTAATTAAAACGTACCTTTTATATTTTTTCTCATTAATTTTCATTCTCATTCACTCTTATGTCTATATTTTTTTTTTATCGTTGCCTAGTAATCTGGTTTTTATTTTGTTGCTTACACAACAACTGGGAAAATGAAATGCATTCACGAGTGAATTTATTCAACGATCGTCTTTGATCTTCACACGAGCGTTTCCTTTTCGTGACGCGGAAGCAAAAGACTGGCGCATTTGGAAGCTGTAATTGTAAAGGATTAAGTAATTGTCTCTGACTATTTGATTTCGACCCCCTCTTGTTCTCTTCTCTTTGTTCATTGACCTGCTTTGTAGTTGTTGACACATGTCTATACTAAACTCGGTCTATACTATACTTGGTTGGTTTTTTTCAGATTATCTGGTAATTGTAACCTGCTTTGTAGTTGTTGACACATGTCTATACTAAACTCGGTCTATACTATACTTGGTTGGTTTTTTTCAGATTATCTGGTAATTGTCTCTGGCTATTTGATTTCTCTTGTTCTCTTCTCTTTGTTCATTGACCTGCTTTGTAGTTGTTGACACATGTCTATACTAAACTCGGTCTATACTATACTTGTTTTTTTTTTCAGATTATCTGGTAATTGTAACCTGCTTTGTAGTTGTTGACACATGTCTATACTAAACTCGGTCTATACTATACTTGTTTGTTTTTTTTCAGATTATCTGGTAATTGTAACCTGCTTTGTAGTTGTTGACACATGTCTATACTAAACTCGGTCTATACTATACTTGGTTGGTTTTTTTCAGATTATCTGGTAATTGTAACCTGCTTTGTAGTTGTTGACACATGTCTATACTAAACTCGGTCTATACTATACTTGGTTGGTTTTTTTCAGATTATCTGGTAATTGTCTCTGGCTATTTGATTTCTCTTGTTCTCTTGTTCTCTTCTCTTTGTTCATTGACCTGCTTTGTAGTTGTTGACACATGTCTATACTAAACTCGGTCTATACTATACTTGTTTTTTTTCTTCAGATTATCTGGTAATTGTAACCTGCTTTGTAGTTGTTGACACATGTCTATACTAAACTCGGTCTATACTATACTTGGTTGGTTGTTTTCAGATTATCTGGCACCGTCAGCAACACGAGGGCTATAATGCGCCGAAACATTCGTCATTAGACAAGCCAACATACATTTACAAACACCCATGCCTAACACGGGACTCGGAACCCGCAACCTCGCGGTCTAGAAGCTAGCACGCTAACCACTATACTGATTGGTCGGCGCCGTGCTCATGACAATTAATCCATTTTAGCGGAGTAAAGACATAATTCTCGCCAAATTTTTTTGTTGTTCTTTACAGGTTTGTTGTTTGGCGAGCATTAGCCTTTCGCGCCGCCAAAATGGATTGATTGCCTATGAGCATGTGACGATTTACCGTTTAGTGATGTCAATTTAAGTTGAAGTTTAGTATAGTGATTTAACTAACTACAATTTTCTCGTCTTTTAGTTGTAATCAGGGGTGTTTTGGGGTCAGTACTTTTTTGAGAGCTGATACGGCGTACAGTCATTTTTTATATTCTTTATATTAATTTCGATTTTTTTTGTCGATGGGGGGGTGGAATCTGTGGAGGCCTAATTGACCCCCTTACCATCATCCAATCGAGCTGAAACTTGGCAGATAGGTTCGATGTGAATGGCAATGCATTCTATCAAATTTTGAGATCGTAACTGGTCTGTAATAGGTTGGGACTGTAAAAGGTCGCTTTTACTTAATACTAATAAACCCACTTGACGTCATCCAATCGCATTAAAATAGCATTGAACCGTCATTGTTGAAATATTTTCCTGTTGTCAAATTATTTTTAAATAAATAAATAAATAAATGAATGAATGAATGAATAAATAAATGAATAAATAAATAAATAAATAAATAAATAAATAAATAAATAAATAAATAAATAAATAAATAAATAAATAAATAAATAAATAAATAAATAAATAAATAAATAAATAAATAAATAAATAAATTATTGAATAAATAAATAAATAAATAAATAAATAAATAAATAAATAAATAAATAAATAAATAAATAAATAAATAAATAAATAAATAAATAAATAAATAAATAAATAAATAAATAAATAAATAAATAAATAAATAAATAAATAAATAAATAAATAAATAAATAAATGAATGGTATTTGGATGTCAGAGCATAAATTCACGTTCATTTTAAATAAATAAATTTTGAAACGTAGTTTGCCGCACATTTGGCTGATAGAAATGTTTTTTATATCGGCGCTGTGTTAATGAATATAAAAATTGACAATGCATATAAAGTTTTTTTTTAAAAACTCTGTTTTTTTGAGTTATATTTTTGAACTAATTAACAATGACTCATAAATCTTTATGCACGTGTTGTAATATAAGTTAGTGAGAAAATAAATACATAAATTAAGAGTATTTATCATCTTTTTGTATTGTAAATTATGTAAAATATTGAGAATTTGCATTTCATAATTAATAAACCCCATCTACAATTGGGGTTACCGCCACGATCAAAAAGCTTGCGTACCGGTAAAATAGTTTTTTAACATTACAACCCTGGTAGTAATGAAACATTCTACTAGTCAACTTTATGTAATACTAGTTGAAGTTCTCGGCATTGCCCGAGCTTAAAAGGCTTATTGCACAGTGTTGCCCGGTACAATTCAGTTCAAATTGGTTCTATCTATAGCAAGTCGTGAGTTTGCACCCTTTCACCTCTATCTATGATTTCTAGAGGTTGGAAATATCGATCAAAATAAATATCGATTGTATATCGTTGCATAGAAAAAAATATCGATAAAATACCGATATATCGATACATGATTTTTTTTTTTAATTTGATTTTTAATTTTGCCAGAAACGAAGTTTTTCGGGGCAAATTTCTACTTTTCATGAATTCATGCCAAAATTGATTTAATAAATAAGTTATATTATCAATCAGAATAAATAAAATACATTTGGATGTCAATGCATAAATTTACATTTATTTTTAAAGCAGAAATTTTGAAAAGTATTTTTACCGCATATTTTGCTGATAGAGATGTTGTTAATATTTAAAATTAGATGCAAATTCCAGGCACACGTTAGCAACAGAAACGGCGCTATGTTAATTAATGACTACTAATAAATGATCTTATCATTGCATTACATTATGTTTTCTTTTTGGTTAGGGTGCCATTTTAACTGTTTCTCAGCCAAGTCCAAACTTTAGTTTTGAAGTTTTTGAAAAGGGAATAAAGAAAATTGAAAGAACAAATAAAACTACAAAACGATCATCCAAAAACTAAAAATGTTAGAAAATATCGATATATCGGTGACTTGTATCGATATTTAAAAAAATAAATATTGATAAAAATTTCGTCGTATTGATATATCGCCGACCTCTAATGATTTCCCATTTTAACAACAAAATATTGGAGGGAAACTATGTTCCCGGTAATCTGGATTAGTCAAGATTCCCACAGAAAAACTCGGTTCAATTTGGTTCCGTAAATTTCCAATTCTGATCAAACCCTTTAAAGGGCCGAAAAGTTATATATGTATAGATATTGGATGGCAAAATTTAAGCTGCATCTTTTCAGTGTTGTCTAGAATTGATTTTAATGAGTATTTCATAAAAGTTGTGATTCACACTATTAAGACCATGGGCAGGGATCTATGCAGAAGAAAATGTGGGTCCTTTTAAGGACCCTTCACAAAATTCCATGTCCTAAAAACGGACCCTTCACAAAATTCCACGTCCAACAAACTGACCTTTAAAAAAATTCCAAAAAATGAAATCTTCATAACATTTCCAGTTTGAAAACGGACCAATTACAAAAGTACGAAGTTTATTTTATGCCAAAAGGAGAAAACGGCTCACTTGCTCGCATGTTGGTTTTAAGGAATCATGGATGCCAAAACATATAAAATTGGAAATTTTTCACAAATTTATTATTTTTTCACAAAAATAGGATCCTGTAAAAAAAACCTGAATAGACCCCTGATGAGAAAACACACACACACACACACACACACACACACACACACACACACACACACACACACACACACACACACACACACACACACACACACACACACACACACACACACACACACACACACACACACACACACACACACACACACACACACACACACACACACACACACACACACACACACACACACACACACACACACACACACACACACACACACACACACACACACACACACACACTCACTCACTCACTCACTCACTCACTCACTCACTCACTCACTCACTCACTCACTCACTCACTCACTCACTCACTCACACACACACACACACACACATATATATATAAAAGAAATGCTGATATTTTCCACCGAAATAAGGCACTTCAAAAGCTTTTATGGAAGTTAACTTTACACAGTGAGCCTTATTGGGAAAGATGTGAATGAAGTTTTAGACAAAAAAGACAATAATTTTTTTTTAAATTTGTCTTACAAGATTTCACATTGAAGCGTTTGTTTTGAAAATTAAACTTTTTTTTTTCTAGATTTGTTCCTTAATTTTGGTATTCCGTGTGATTTGAGAAGAACGTATAAAAAGTTTTATGAAGGTATTATTTATTTCTACAGGTCCAGATTGCTATAAGCAGAATCAAGCTTAAGTACGTTCTACATGGATTAACCAAAATAGTTTGGGTAAGTATTTTTTTTTAAATTTTTTTTTTAACATTTCTTATTTGGATGTGTTTAAAAGTGATTTTTATTTGATAAGCTATTTAAATTTAAAAAAAAAAAAAATAGAAGTTTAATAGTTCTTTAAAAAAATCACTAAGTTCTTATCTATTATTTGAATCTATTATTAATAGTTAAGTCAAATGTCTACAGATGGTTTTCAATTTAAAGTAAAAACAAAAAAAATACATATAACCCATAAAAAAAATTGAACAATAAATCTTTTATATACCTTGCCAACTTTTATGTGCAATTGTAACTTTTTTAAGCGATTTGAGCTCGGATCGAGTTTTCATAGTGTTTGAATACAACGGAAAATACATTTATTCCGTGCCATAGATAAAATCTCCCCTCCCCCCCCCCAATTGATATAGAAGGCATTGCCATGGACAACTACTCTATCCGTCAAGTTTCAGCTCGATTGAATGGCGGCAAATGGGATAAAAAACTTCCTAAGAGCCATAAACAAAATCTGAGTAAATATAAAGGGGTTAAAAGGCGCAACTATTTAGAAAAAATATGAATCTCAAATAATTATTATTATTATTCTTAGTATCCCAATACATTCTTTCAAAATTTAGGAAAACTATGAATTTTTCAATGTAACTTTTATTGAAGAAAAAAATAATATAACCCATAAAGTTTTTTTTATATAAATCTTTTATATGCATCGCCAATTTTTATATTCGTTAATACTGAGTCGATTCTGTAAACAGCGTGTGCTTGGTGTTTGCATCTAATTTTAAATATCAAAAACATTTCTATCAGCAAAATGTGAGGCAAACTACAAATTCAAAATTTATTAATTAAAAATGAACGTGAGTTGATGCACTCACATCCAAATATCATTTATTTATTCGGATTAAAACAATTTTATTATTTATTTATTAAAAGCACTTTTGCAAGAAAAAAGAGTTTCTTGAATGGTCGTTTGAATTCCATTTTAGAGCGATTGGATGATGGCAAGTTGGTTTATTAGTATTCCGTAAAATCGACTTTTTGGTGATAGTTACTACCCTAAAATTTTATAAAAAGCATTGTCATCGACATCGAACCTATCTGCCAAGTTTCAGCCCAATTGGATGACTGCAAGGGAGTTAATTAGGCCTCCGCAGATTCCGCTACCATCGACACACAAAATAGAAGTTAATATAGTTACGAATTTTTGTATATTTGTAAATATTTCGTAGTGTTAATTTTGTAAATAGGAAAATTTATGTACATTTCGCATAAGGCAGTGCAATAGTTCGTCTTAACTTGACTTCCCTGCAATATGTCTATTAATGCTTGATAGCGAGTTTTACAGAGATAACGCTGGAAAGCGAGTTTTACAAGGAGCAGGGCATTTAACATTATGGCAATGGCAATCTCGCCAAATTGGCGAGATAGAGCCAAGTTGGCGACGGTTTTGGCGACTAATTTTTTTCGTCAAACTTGGCGACCATTTTGTGACATTTTCGGTCCCTATGTACATGTATAGGACATTTCGACTACGATCTGGAAAGTTCTCCAAATATCTACTTCTAGAAGTTTCAAGAAGGTTTGACTTCTATATAAGCCTGGCCATGAGTTTGTTGAGTCACTGAGTGAGTTGACTGAAATTACTGAGTTAGTTGAGATACTGACTGAGTTAGTTGAGATACTGACTGAGTTAGTTGAGATACTGACTGAGTTAGTTGAGATACTGACTGAGTGGAGTTACTGACTTGGTTGTCTGTCAGCGAGCGTTCGGAGAGTTCCGAAAGCGAACTGTATTGAATTGTCTTTTGCTGCGATTTAGCAGTTGTGTGTCACGTTTAACTGCTGTTTTGTGCTCTATTATTGTAAAAATAGCTGTATTGAGTCTACTAGAACGAGAAGTTTTGGAGTTGTAAGGGAATCTGTGAAGAGTTATATTGGAATAAATTTCTGCAAGGTGTTGATCTGCTTTGGCTTCAAATCTTTCAAACCCACCAACGCCACAATATAAAGGATTTAATAAATCAAAACCACACACTTCTCAAATTCCTTCATGATAATAGTCTCCTTATCGTCAACTAATCAAAGTCTTTGTCAAAAGACTATAGGTAATTTCCAATTACTGAATAGCATGTCTCAAAAAAAAAAAAAAAATGTTTTATAAAACGTTTCAAAGCATGCGTGACTGATATCGGAGTGCACAAACAATTGCACAAAATACACGGCATTCAATCGGTTTTACATAAGAAATCGTATTTAAAAGCAGCCACAAAGATGTCCCTGACCTGTACAACGCTTTGAACACCGAAAGAGTGAAATCGATTTTGTTATCTCAATAGTTTTCTTTTACGTTGCACAAAAGCTAGATTGCGATGGGGAAGACAATTATCCAATTGTTTCTTTAGAGTAAAGGCTATAGGAAGTAATGGTCGTTTAGCTATTTCAACACTTTCTTTTATTTTAAGGTATACGTTTAGGTTTCAACATTTTTTTTTTAATGTTCAATTTAAAAATTAGACCTTTGCACCTTGAAAAGTACATTATTTGTTAAACTGTTTCCAATAATTTTTTTTTTTAATTTCTTCAATTTTAATAATTAATTAACATTTAATCAACTTATTAGGCTAATTACGAACGGTAATGACAAAAATTCTAATTAACTAACAGATACAATTTTGGTGTTCAATAATGCGGAATACCCTGCTCTATGTTTTGACCCTATTAACAGAATTTTACAGTGTATATATTTTGTGATATCTTGCTTTAACTGAATCTATTAGAAAAATCCAAGCTTTTTTATACACAATCTTATCTTTAAAATTCAATTAAAACATATTTATTTACAAATCACTTAGTATTTAGGGTCAAAACATTCAACAATGTATGCAGATTATGTAGCAAGAAACAAATTTCAAAAAATTCTATTTAAACTGAAGTTATTACTGTTTGAATGAAATGCAAAATAGAAAAAATTACAATCTGAGAATAACTTTTAAAAAAAGTACTTTTTATATAAAAAACTGTTATTATTCTTCTAATTATGATATGTTTCCTTTTTAGTATGCTCCTCCATCATAGGGTTTCCTTTTTTTGTGTTGTTTTTATTTTGCTTTTGATTTTTACAGCTTTACAAATTTCCCCCGATTTTTTCGAATTTTGCGATTTGAAGCCTATACAAATTGTTACGGAGCTAGGAGTATGGAACATCGCACAACTTTCAATTACGCTATATTACTGATGTGGATTTGTGTCACTTACCGTTTTTATATTTTTATCATTCATTGAGAAAAAAGGGACAGTTTGGTAATATTTTTTTTTGCGATAATTCTTATATGCGTCTTTTTTCAAAAAAAAAAAAAAAAAAAAAAAAAAAAAAAAAAAAATTGTTAAAATGAGAATTTTGGCGATATTTATTTCGATAATTCTTTTATAATCCTTTCTTATAAGGGAAATCTGCGGAGAGGAGAAAAAACGATCGTCGATGAGCTATGCTCAAGGAAAGAGGACTCTGTGTTGAAGGCGTTCGTTTTTCAACTTTTTACGCCATTAAAGCATTTTTAAGAGAATTTCGGAGGTGGAGATGTTTAGAACTCCTTAAGAGACATTACCACAGTGATTTTGAACAAAATCCTTAGAGCTGTTTTTTAGCAGTCGTTGAAAAACATGAATTTTTCAATACAGCTACCTTATGCGCATTCGCGATTTTGGCGAACACCTTAATGGTAGGTAGTTGTGCCAACACCAACCCTCACACCAAATTTGAACATCGTAGGTCAATTTGTTCGGGAGTTATGCTGACCATGTACACACAGATAGACATTTTTTTAGATCAATTTTTGGAGCTCAGGATGTTCCAAAACGTAGAAAAATGCACAAAAAAAAAAAAAAAAAAAAAAAAAAAACTGACCGATTTCTATACTTTTATTACCTTAGGTTTTACTTATGGGTATAATGAAGTAAAAAATAATTTGGATTTATTTTTGCTTTAGATAAGCCCTTATTGTAGAACAGAGTTCGGCTATTTACTTCTAGGGGTGGACCATATAACTTATGTTGGAGCCAGCGTTGCCAGACTTAGTATTTTTAATACTACATTGTTTTTCCCACGTCTATATTTCGACATAGTGCTTGTCTTCAGGCCCTGATCATCGCCTAGGCCCACAAGGCCCGGGCCTTGGGCCCATGATTTTAGGGGGCCCCGAAATATGCTATAAACCTATAACTTTTCTTTCACAAAAGCTATGTAAAAATCTTTTATAATCTGTATAAAAGAATTTTAACATAAAAATCATTTTGTATTGATCTTGAACCGTCTTTGGTATCCCAGACTATATTTATTCAAATAAAAAAAAACCATCATTTAAAAGCGTAAATAACAAGCTTTCCTGAAAGATAGAGACAAAAATTGAAATTCTTGACGAATTTATTGTAAAATCAGCAAATGTCATCTCTGAAGTTATGAGTAATGCTGCAGTTAGTTATGAGTAGCAGTGAAGTTATGAGTATTGTTGTCATGGATATTACTATACATTGTGACTGTATAATGCAATACTACATTACAAAGTTTTTTCTGTTTTGATTTATAAATTTGATTGTTTAAAATTTGTTTCTTTATTTGTGATAAGCAAATTAACTTTTAGAAAACAATAAATTAACATTATTTATCAACTTTTTCGATATTTAATATTAATTTATTTTGAGTATGTGTCAAGCCCATTTCCAATAAATCTCGCATATGAAAAAGGGGCCCCCGAAATTGTCCGGGCCTTGGGCCCCAACTTGTCATGATCAGGCAATGCTTGTTTTAGTACCTTTTAAAGTGAAGACATGGACAAAATGCCCTTGCTGAAAAATTGCTTACCTAAGAATTGGAAGTTCGATGTCCTGCAACGCTGGTTGGAGCTCTTCGAGGGCCGGATACACCAATATAGTATGTATCTTCCATTTTTATCGATTCAACAATATATAGCAATTCTGAAAGCTGAAAAAAAAATTTGATTTTTTTATCTTGATAAAGGTTACAATTGATATTTAATTTTTCTTTTCAAATAATTAAAAATAATTATTTCCTATAAACTAGTAAATTAAAGTCTAAAAAAAAAGAAGTGAATCTTTTGTTTTGTATCAAGAATAAATACAGGAATAACTTAACTAAACCTCTCATTTGGACAATGCACTAAAGTTGACTGCAACAAATACTCCGAAAGTTGCCAACTCAATCATAATAGTCCGAGAGGCGACTGCAATTTTTGGACCTCATCGAACATCATTCTGAATTTTTTATAGAAATTGGAGAAAAGTGAATAGATTACGAATCCACTGGTCTGCCGTGGCAAAAATAGCCGAAACTGATCAAAAATCGACTTGGAATGAGTTGAACTAAAATCCGATTGCCAAATATGTCATAACTTGCCAAAAAGAAAACAAACTTTTTTGTCTGGCAACCCACTGCATTTTGATTTTCAATTAGAAAAAGCTCAAACGATTTCTGATCTCTGGCTCGGAAAACTTGTATCTTTTAAAAGTAAGCCAAATTGGCTACATCAGTTACGTCATCAGTGACGTAATGTTTATTGCCCACTTGGCTCCCTTTTAATAGATGCAAGTAGACCGTCGCCAGATATCTGAATCGTCTGCAACCTTCTTAATTGAAAATTAAAGAGTGAGGGTTACCAAATAAAAAAAAAAATGCTCATTATTTGATAAGTTATGGCACATTTGGCAATTGGAATTAGTTCAACTCATTCCAAGTCGATTTTTGACCAGTTTCGGCCATTTTTGCCACGGCAGACCAGTGGATTCGTAATCTACTCACTTTTCTCCAATTTCTATAAAAAATTCAGAATGATGTTCGATGAGGTTCAAAAATTGCAGTCGCCTCTCAGTCTATAAAATAAATTGAACAATTTCGACTAAAACGGAGTAATTTGGAAGTACAATTTAAATACTTTTATTAAAAGTTAGGTCAAGTCGCATTGAAAATTTGAAACAAATGATTAACTTCTTTTTTAGACTTTGATTTACTACTAATAAAATTTTTTTTTTTTAGTTATTAAAAAAAAAAAAAAAAAAAAAAAAAAAAAGAAGAATCAAATATCAATTGCCATTTTATTAAGATAAAAAAAATAAATATTTTATTCAGTTTTCAGAAATGCTATATATTATTATATCAATAATAAATAAAGATACATATATATTCGTGTATCCGGCTCTCGAAAATCTTCAACATAAGTCATACAGCCCGCCTGTAAAAGTTAGTGGCGGACGCTGGTTTATAGGAACCTTATTATAAAAATTATCTATTTCTCCTCTGCTCGTTTAGCCAAGCATCAACAAACTATAAGCATGTGCTATCAGGTACAATCAGGAATGTCTTTAAGTTCAAATGATCGATAATGCATATCACTGCGTACCAAAGTCCACATAATGTCTGAGGGCCATTGGCACTGTCTTTGGGTCGGTATTTTATTTCGTCATTTAATACTGGATTTAAAGCTGGAGCAATTTTCTATGTTAATTTGGTTAAAGTTATTAACTTTTATATTTTTAAGAATTTAGGATTGAGAGTTGTTTCTTGACTCTTATCAATCTTTTTAGCAAAGGAAGCGATATAGTAGGAGATCTACATTCTTAATTGCCTTGTTCTGTTCTTTTCCAGGTAAGTTTTAATTTATTGTTTTTCATGATTTTTAAGAGTATGTATTGTAGTTAATATCAGATATCAAACAGAAAGAATTTTGTGACTTAGTTTTATCAATCGCGATGCATCAATGAATGCTGCATTACACTATGATACCCTTTAAAGGTAATTTTCAAGAGCATTTCATTAAAAAAAACAAAAAAAACACGTCCCTTTTGTACATTTTAAAATTGTCTTACATGGCTTGGAGTTGAAAAGTTAAAAATCGTCAAGGAAACAAATTGCTCGAGGAAATGTAAAAAGGGACTGAGTTCTTTTATTTTCAGAAAATGAGAAAATCCCTTATCAACTTGATTGATTATCAATTGATGTACCTTATTCAGAGTGGCCACAGAACCGGGAAGACATGGAAATCAGGGAAATGTCAGGGAGCTTTCTGATTCTGGAAAAAATCAGGGAAATGTCAGGGAACTTAAAAAAATTTCATGAAAATCAGGGAAATTTTGTATCGTTTAAGGCACGTTCATCCATATTATGGCGCTATTTACTTGGTGATTTGTAGTGGTAAGCCATTAGAAGTTTAATATTACGGAATAATTTAAACTTTTCATTACCAGCAAAACTATTTTTAAAAAAATGTGCATATTATCTCTTTAGAATACATATTCTATTTGATTAGGGCGTTTAGACATCTGAAAAACCTAAGAAAATTGGTGAAATTTGAAAAAAAGTTTGCCTTAAAATCAGGGAATTTTGTATAAATCTGTCAGGGAAATCAGGAAATTATCAGGGAACTCTTTTTTCCTGAATTTTGTGGCCACCTTGTTATTTGGTTTAAAATGAATTATTTCAATTTTAAATATAGTACTTTAAAATAGTAAAATTTCAATAAAGCAAGGCGAAATGAATCAAACAATATCCGCATTTTATATTTGTTTTCACATCTCGCCAACAAACTAATAAATCGGTGAGCAATACAGGGTATCCATAAAAGGATGGATACATTTTGATGTTGAATAATTCATAAAATAATGAAGATATAAATAAACTTATGGCATTTATACATAGAATAACTCATACATTTTCATTTATAGTGAACGTTGTCATAGAAAATTTCAATTTCCCATTTGAATATCATTTCTTTTCTAAATATCGTCTGCCAGTGCTATCAACTTTATGTTTTTCTCATTTCTTCTGTAAATATCGTCTGCGCGCGTTATTACTTGTATGTTTTTCTCTATTGGCCACCCAGATCACATGATATAACGCCACTGGACTTCTTCTTTTGGGAATTAATTAGTGAAGCACATGGTTTACAGGAAGAAGGTGCCAAATGTTATTTAGAGATCGGAAATATCGATCAAAATAAATATCGATACTATATCGTTGCATAGAAAAAAATATCGATATATCGATACATGATTTTTTTTTATTTGATTTTTAATTTTGCCAGAAACAAAGTTTTTCGGGGCAAACTTCTACTCTTCATGATTGCTTTTTAGTAAGGTGACTACTTTTACAACTGAAATGGATCTATTACAAAAAAAAAAAAAAGTTATATTTTCGCTTAATTGGTGCAGTGGTTGGTTGTTTTCAGATTATCTGGCGCCGTCAGCGACACGAGGGCACTAATGCGCCGAAGCATTCATCATTAGACAAGCCAACATACATTTACAAACACCCATGCCTAACACGGGACTCGGAACCCGCAACCTCGCGGTCTAGAAGCTAGCACGCTAACCACTATACCGTTTGGTCCGCTAATTGGTGCAGTGATTTTAAGAAAAATTTAGATGATTTTCAATAGCTTTTAAGTGTATGGCAAAATATTGAATAGTGGTGACATTTTAACTGTCTCTCAGCCAAGTTCAAACTTCAGTTTTGAAGTTTTTGAAAAAGGAATAAAGAAAATCGAAAAAACATATGGAACTACAAAACGATCATCAAGAAACTAAAAATGTTTGAAAATATCGATATATCGGTGACTTTCATCGATATTTTTAATATCGATATTTTTTTAGAAATATCGATAAAAATATCATCGTATCGATATATCGCCGATTTATAATGTTAATGACTTAAAGACCAGGATTACAGCCGCAATAGCCCCTGTGGATGCCGACATGCTTGCCCGTACCTGTCGCGAAATTGACTACAGTCTTAATATTCTCCGTATGACGAACGGCGCATGCGTAGAAGTCCATTGAGAAGGGCTATAAAACACTTTTTGAGTCTATCTAACCATTAGTGTTATCAATTTAAATTTATCTTCATTATTTTCCGAATTATTCCACATCAAAATGTGTTCGACCATTTATAGACACCCTGTTTAGTGCCTATTACCTGAACAGTTACCTTCTTTTTACTTTCTAATCTATCAAAATGAAGAAAGCATGATAATCTTCCAAAAACACTTGACCTCAATCTTTTTACTGTCGGTATCTGTCCGTTCGATCTTCACTCTAGAAATTGTGCTTGTTAATTTGTGTTAATTTAATTTATAATAAAATGGGTTGGTTGGTTGTATTCAGATTATCTGGCGCCGTCAGCAACACGAGGGCTATAATGCGCCGAAACATTCGTCATTAGACAAGCCAACATACATTTACAAACACCCATGCCTAACACGGGACTCGAACCCGCAACCTCGCGGTCTAGAAGCTAGCTATAATAAAATGGGAACTAATTAGTATAATAAAATAATAATTTAGTAGTTATAGTAAAATAATAACTAAATAAGAGTTATTATAAACTAATAACATTTAATAAATAAAAAAAATATAAATAATATGGTTTTTGAATACTTATTGATATGAAATGTTTCAATATCAATAAAACATTAATAAAATGCTTCATTAGTTTCATCGTGCAAGCCTAATAGAAGTTGTGAGAATTCAAAGTTTTTTTAATATTAGGAAAGGGGAATCAATCAAGGAATATACGTCAAACCTTTTTACAATGGAAAAAGCAATGGACAGTTCCCGCATTTTTTAAAAACGATTGAAATTAGTTTATATTTATGAAGAATTTCTTTCTGGTTCCAAATATTCAAACAAAAGTTCTTTGAAAAAAATTAGTTATTTAAATATTAAGAAAAAAAATGAGCATCGAAATCCCGTCCGATTGCAATCCGATCAAAACGATCAGCTAAAGCTGTGACGTCAAAACATCCTTCCGTTCTCTATGGTTATCTTGAGGTTTCTACCAAAGAGTTGGCTTTGATTTGGAGGACGGCTGAAATATCCCGTACAAGTTGGCGGTATTTGAGGGCAACTTTCAAAACTGGTTTCCGCTGCTGCGTTTCAAGTCAAGTTGTTTCAGATTAAGTGACATCACATTCAATTCAAGCCGAATGAATCGTTTTTCTCGCGAAGACTAACAAGCAAACTTAGGATGCAAATTAAAAAAAGAAAAGAAAAGTGCAGTGAGCAGAAATTTTTGTGTTATGGCCTTTTCAAAACATTTATAATTAAAAAAAAAAAAAATGCGGGAATGTTCCATTGAACACAAATAAAAATAAGAACGAGGCACAACACTTAACTCCTTCCGCACATTATCTCTCCTCAACTATTTCAATCTGTTTTAGATAAATATGATAAAAATTTTCGCATTCTTTCTAACCAATATATTGCGCTGATTACTGTATGCTGTTGCGTAGGATGGGTTCGAAAGATTTGAAGCCAAAGCAGATCAAAACTTGCAGAAATTTATTCCAGTATAACTCTTCACAGATAACTCCAGAACTTCTCGTTCTAGTAGACTCAATACAGCTCTTATCACACCAATGGAGCACAAAACAGCAGTTAAAAACCTGACAACACAGCTGCTAAAATCGCTGCAAAAGACAATGCAGTACAGTTCGCTTTAGAACTACTCTGAATGCTCACTGAGACTCAGTATATCAACTCAGGAATTCCAGTCAGCTAACGGACTCAACTAACTGACTCAACTCACGGCCGGCCTTATATAGGAGTCAAGCCTTCTTGAAACTTCTAGAGGTAGATATTTGGAGAACTTTCCAGATCGTAGTCGAAAAGTCCTATACATGTACATGGGGACCGAAAATGTCGCCAAATGGTCGCCAAATTTGGCTACAAAAATTAGTCGCCAAAACCATTGCCAACGTGGCTCTATCTCGCCAATTTGGCGAGATTGCCATTACCATAATGTTAAATGCCCTGCTCCTTGTAAAACTCGCTTCCCAGCGTTATCTCTGTAAAACTTGTTATCAAACATTAAGACACACATTGCAGGAAAGCAAACCCTTGCACTGCCTTATGCGAAATGTACTGAAATTTATCTTTTTACATAAATAATGCTACGAAATATTTACAAATATACAGAAATTTGTAACAATACAATTGATTTAGTGAGGTTGAATTTTATAACTATTGAAAATTAGTAAACTCACACAACATCATTGTAGAGGGCTATGTCTTACTGTCTCCTGGTTCTTCATAATAGAGTCATATATACACTTTCCCCCCTTCCTCTTCATTTCGATCTTTACTTTCTTATAGACTGAGAGGCGACTGCAATTTTTGGACTCCATCGAACATCATTCTGATTTTTTTATAGAAGTTGGAGAAAAGAGAGTAGCTTACGAATCCACTGGTCTGCCGTGGCAAAAATGGCCGAAACTGGTAAAAAAAATTTACTTTTAATAAGTTGAACTAAATCCGACTGCCAAATGAGCCATAATTTGCCAAATAATGAGCATTTATTTTTTATTTGGTAACCCTCACTCTTTAATTATCAATTAAGAAGGTTGCAGACGATTCACATATCTGACGACGGTCTACTTGTATCTATTAAAAGGGAGCCAAGTTGGCAATAAACATTACGTCACGGATGGCGTAACTGATGTCGCCAATTCGGCTTACTTTTAAAAGATACACATTTTCCAAGCCAGAGATCAAAAATCGTTTGCGCTTTTTCTCATTGAAAATCAAAATGCAGGGTTGCCAGACGAAAAAGTTTGTTCTATTTTTGACAAGTAATGACATATTTGGCAATCGGATTTTAGTTCAACTCATTCCAAGTCGATTTTTGATCAGTTTCGGCCATTTTTGCCACGGCAGGACCAGTGGATTCGTAATCTACTCACTTTTCTCCAATCTCTATATAAAATTCAGAATTATGTTCGATGGGGTCCAAAAATCGCAGTCGCCTCTCGGACTATTGGAATCAACGATACTGTTGAAGGGGATGGTCTCACCCCCGTCTAAATCCGCGCCTGTTCAGTTGATGCAGCAAAACACGTGCTTTTCCTATTGCGTAAGTGTACATCCCTACAATTCTATAAAGGCATAACTAGCTCCCAAGTTTAGGCTTTCATACTGAAGACACGTGAAGAAACGAACCTAAAGACCTTGAAACAGTTACTCGCATTTCAATTGCGCACCTTCTTATTAAAATTTGTCAGAATTCTTTAGATCAGTCTTCGATCAGCAGGTGCTGCCAGTAATTCAAAACTAATTGCTCATTTATTTGAATTTAAAACTAAATCACAACTTTTTCAAGGTATTTCACAACCATGGGGATCAGTTATCATAACTAACACCCACGTTATTGAAGAGGAGTTGAGCTGGTATACCGGTAATGTTAAATTGGAATATTTCATGTACCTTTTTCTCAGAAGGTATTTGACGTAGAAGTCTAATTTTTTTTTCAGTGCATTTAGCAGACACTTGTCATTCTACTGAAGTTAGCTTTTGATTGTGATTTATTTACCTTTTTTTTTTTTTTAAATGAATTTTCGTGAAAGTCACTAACATTTTTTTAAAAAAATTACAATTTTTTTTTTGTGCCGAAAAAAGGCCAAAACAAAAAAATATTTTTAAAATAACAACAAAATCTCTGTTCAGTATATACAGATACATAAAAGGAAAATGTGGTAAAAATTTCAAGAAGATAGTTTGCTCAGTTTCTGAGAAAAAGGTACATGAACAATGAAAAATATAGTTTTGAGAAAAACGTTTTTTTAAAGAAAACTTTATTTTACTTTTTTTACAAGCATAATAGTTACCAATTTTGTCCTCAAAAAATTTTAAAAAATGTTTCTAGTTAAGGTATTATTACAAATGAGGTATCCTTTTAAAAAGGGTAATTTAAATTTTGATAAACAATTGTTGCGTGGATGGGTTCGAAAGATTTGAAGCCAAAGCAGATCAAAACTTGCAGAAATTTATTCCGATATAACTCTTTACAGACTCCTTTACAACTTTCCCCTATGTATACATATGGGTAAATGAAAGTAAAAAGTGATTTAGGAAAAATGTCTGTGTGTATGTGTGTACCTGGGCAGCTTAGCACCCTAACAAATTGACTTATGATGTTCAAACTTGGTGTGCAGGTTGGTGATGGCCATGGGACCTACCATTACGGTTTTCGTCAAAATCGTGCACGCACATAAGGTAGCTGCCATCGAAAAAAATCATGTTTTTCAGTAATTGCTAAAAAATGGCTCGAATGATTTTGCTCAAAATCGCTGTAGTAATGCCTCTTCAGTTGCTCTAAACATCCCCACCTTCGAAATTGCCGTAAAAATGCTTTAATGGCGTAAAAAGTTGAAAAACAAATACCTTTAACACAGAGTTCTCTTTCCTTGAGCATACCTCCCCCCCCCCATCAACGATCTTTTTTCCTTCTCTCAGTTTCTCTTACAAGAAAGAATGATCGAAAAGTATATCGCCAAAATCATCCTTTTGGCGGAGTTTTTTTTTTTTTTTTTTAATTTTATTTAAAGACCCCATACAGACCCCATACTAAAAAAAAAAAATCACTTAACTGGCCATTTTGCTAAATAAATGATGAAAATATAAAATCGGTAAATGACACAAATCCACGTCCGCATTGTAGTGTAATTGAAAGTTGTGCGATGTTCCACACCCCTAGTTTATTTCAGCAACATCAATTCTTGTTTCTAATCGACACAATCTGTTGCTTTTATGTTTGACTGCATCGGAATTTAATTTCAAAACGAATCAGAAAAAGGAAAAAAAAAAAAAAAATCCCAAGGTCCTCTAAATGAAACTTTTGTGAAAGGGTCTCAATTTTTCGCAACAAGAGAAACTATAAGTACTCAAAAGCAAATCTCCACCCTTTATAAAAGTTTCTGCAATAAGTCACAATTGAGCGAGTGTTCTATTATGCAAAGGCATTTATGAACAATTTGTACAAAAGGCGTCATGCCTCATTGCCATCACAGTTGGGTGAACGTGGTCTGGATGGTTATTTTTTATTATCCTTCAAAGATGAATCAGGATTCTTTTAAAATCTTTTATAATAACTTCAATTTTGTGTGTGTTTGGGTATGTCGATGGTGTGGGGGGGGGGGGGATATCTGGTTGGTTGTATTCAGATTATCTGGCGCCGTCGAGGGCTATAATGCGCCGAAACATTCGTCATTAGACAAGCCAACATACATTTACAAACACCCATGCCTAACACGGGACTCGAACCAACAACCTCGTGGTCTGGAAGCTAGCACGATAACCACTATAGCGTTTGGTCGGCATGGGGGGGGGGGATATCTGCGAAATCCTAATGAGCTCCCTTACCGTCATTCAATCCGGCTGAAACTTGGCAGATAGATTCGATGTCGATGACAATGCATTCTATCAAATTTTGGCGGTTGTCATTGTTACTAAAAGGTCGCCTTTACGGAATAATAATGAAAGAACTTGCCGTCATCCAGTCGCGCTGAAATAGAATTTAACCGATCATTGACGAAACTCTTTCCTGTTGCCAAAATTGTTTTAATAAATAAATTATAAAATTATTTTAATCAGAATAAATAAAAGTGCTAACCAGAAAAGAAAAACAATAAAAAAGTAGAGTGAATGAATTCACATTAATTTTTAATAATGAATAAATTTTGAAAAGTAGTTTACCGCATATTTTGCTGATAGAGATGTTTTTAATATTTAAAACTAAATACTAACACCAAGCACAATGACAATGCAATCTATAAAATTTTGGCGGTTGTCATTGTTAATAAAAGGTCGCTTTTACGGAATACTAATAAACGAACTTGCCGTCATCCAATCGCGCTGAAATAGAATTTAACCGATCATTGAAGAAACTCTTTCCTGTTGCCAAAATTGTTTTAATAAATAAATTATAAAATTGTTTTAATCAGAATAAATAAAAGTGCTAACCAGAATAGAAAAAAAATAAAAAAAATATAGTGAATAAATTCACATTAATTTTTAATAATGAATAAATTTTGAAAAGCAGTTTACCGCATATTTTGCTGATAGAGATGTTTTTAATATTTAAAACTAAATACTAACACCAAGCGCAAGCCTGACAACAGAAACGGCGCTTTGTTAATGGATATAAAAATTGGCAATGCATATAAAGGATTTATATTGTTGCGTTGGTAGGGTTCGAAAGATTTGAAGCCAAAGCAGATAAAAACTTGCAGAAATTTATTCCAGTATAACTTTCACAGATTCCTTTACAACTGCAGAACTTCTCGTTCTAGTAGACTCAAAACAGCTCTATACACAGCAATAGAGCACAAACAGCAGTTAAACTTGACACACAATTGCTAATTCGCCGCAAAAGACAATGCGATACAGTTCGCTTTCGGAACTCTCTGAATGCTCACTGAGACTCAGTATCTCAACTCCAGATCCTCAACTCAGTATCCTCAAAATTCCAGTCAACTCACTGACTAACCCACCAACTCCACTCACGGCCGGTCTTATATAGGAGCCAATACTTCGTGAATCTTCTAGAGATAGATATTTGGAGAGCTTTCCAGATCGTAGTCGAAAAGTCCTTTACATGTACATGGGAACCGAAAATGTCTCAAAATTCTCGCCAAATTTAGCGACAAAAATAAGTCGCCAAAACCGCCGCCAATTTGGCGAGATTGCCATTACCATAATGTTAAATGACCTGCTAATTGTAAAACTCGCTTCCCAGCGTTATCTCTGTAAAACTCGTTATCAAGCTTTAAGACCCATATTGCAGGGAAGCCAACTTAAGACGAACTATTGCACTGCCTTATGCAAAATGTACATACATTTTCCTATTTACAAAATTAACACTACGAAATATTTACAAATATACAAAAATTCGTAACGATATTAAACAATTTTTTATGGGTCTTATTATTCGATAGCTATTTTGAGTGAAGAAATTTTAACTATTAGAGCAAATGGATTATAATTGACGAGTGTTGCATCTTAAAGACTAATTTAAATTTGCAAGAAAGTTTCTCAGTAACAAATACTTGGACTCATGGACCCCCCCAGGAATTTTTCAATGAGGTGCAAGACTAGATTTTTATCA
Organism: Linyphia triangularis; assembly: GCA_963978545.1. Taxonomy (NCBI): domain Eukaryota; kingdom Metazoa; phylum Arthropoda; class Arachnida; order Araneae; family Linyphiidae; genus Linyphia; species Linyphia triangularis. Next base: position 86,344,661 of record OZ021727.1, on the reverse strand, counting down.
AATCATTAATTTTCTTTTAAAAATGTTAATTAATAATTATGCATTATAAATTATACTCTTTGACAATAGTTAAAATTCATGGTATATGTTTTTGAAAACGCAACGCTGTTCAAGACAAAAAAAAAATACAAAATAGTAAAAATACTAAAATATATATTTTTAACGATTTTTTAATCGCCCAACTAGATCTCGCGGCATTCAAGAGACAGTGTTTAGAATAGAGGAACTCGAAGATGCAAAAATACTGAAGAGTAAATTTTTTTTTTATTTTTTCCAAGTTTCGAATACAATGAAAAAATAAAGAAATGAAAATGAAATACGAAAGCAGTGTTGGAATATGTTCAATTGAATTCTAAAATAAATGTCAAAATAGTTGAATGAAAACTAAAACATTTTTCTAGAATTTAGAGGACTACAAAGGAAATGATTATACAGTAAAAGGAATAAATACTTCTACTCATCAGCCTCTAATAATCATAGACAGCAAGTGCCAGAAAATCGTTACGCAAGTATAGCTATAAAAAACGACATAGGAAAGAAACAAAAGACTAAATTAATAGAAGAAAAAAATACTAATTGTAACATAAAAGTATAAATGGAATATGTTTTTTTTATCTTGGAATTTACCATCTTTACCCTCATTTTTTTTTTTTTTTTAAATTTTCAAGAGCCAGGGGGAGGGGGGGGGGGGGGCGGGGGTGCAAGCACACCTCCTTTCACCCTTCTGGGGGTGCCCATGCTTAAAGTCGGTGCGGACTAAAACTAATTTCGATTATGAACTGTGTTTTCCTGCGCAGCGGTTGTTATGTTTGGCATTGTATAAGTTTGAGGTAAGAGTTTCAGAATATTCATAGGAATGAAATAATTATGCTAAATAACTAGGCCATATACTAAAATACTGGTCACTGCTTATAAACTTCACATGGGATTGGTGTAATTTATCGTGGTCGTTTTCAAATTAACATTAATTAAAAAAAAAAAAAACATGGTTAGTTTTGTGATATTTTTGCTTACAATTTTTTAAATTAAAAAAATAAATAAAAATAAAGCATCACCAAAACGGCGATATGCTTTTCAATAATTATTACAATATTGCTTTGGGTGAGTGAAACAAAGAAGAAACATTCGTTGATGAGCGATGCTCAAGGGAAGTGGATTTGTGTTAAAGTCTTTTGTTTTTCAATAAATTGGAATTTCGGAGATGAGAGAAAAAAATTAAATTGCATTACCAAAGCGATTTTGATCAAAATCGCTTAAGCCGTATCTAGGCAATTGCTGATAAACATACATTTTTCAAAGGCAGTCACCTTGTGCCCATGCGCAATTTTGACGAAAGCTTTAAAGACAGGACCCGTTACACGTATGCAAAAGTTGAACATCATGTCCATGTTGATGTGGAACTTGAGAACTTTTTTTTTTTTACTCTACTGTAAACTTTGAAGTATTGAAGTTATAGTCCGAGAGGCAACTGCAATTTTTGGAGCCCATCGAACATCATTCTAAATTTTTTATAGAATTTGGAGAGAAGTGAGTAGATTACGAATTCATTGGTCTGGCCCGGCAAAAATGGCCGAAACTGATCAAAAATCGACTTGGAATGAGTTGAACTAAAATCCGATTGCCAAATATGTCATAACTTGCCAAAAAGAGAACAAACTTTTCATCTGTCAACCCACTGCATTTTAATTTTCAATGAGAAAAAGCGCAAACGATTTCTGACCTCTGGCTCGGAAAACTTGTATCTTTTAAAAGTAAGCCAAATTGGCGACATCAGTTACGTCATCAGTGACGTAATGTTTATTGCCAACATGGCTCCTTTTAATAGATGCAAGTAGACCGTCGCCAGATATCTGAATCGTCTGCAACCTTCTTAATTGAAAATTAACGAGTGAGGGTTACCAAATAAAAAAAATGCTCATTATTTGGCAAGTTATAGCGCATTTGGCAATTGGATTTAGTTCAACTTATTAAAAGTCGATTTTTGACCAGTTTCAGCCATTTTTGCCATGGCAGACCAATGGATTCATAATCTACTCACTTTTCTCCAATTTTTATAAAAAATTCAGAATGATGTTCGATGGAGTCCAAAAATTACAGTCGCCTCTCAGTCTATTGGCACCTTTTCATAATAAAGACCGACGAAATACTTATAATCTGTCTGCCTCTGTATAATAAAGAAAAATATATATTAAGTATTATTGTACAGTACGCAAAAAAAATCATCCTAACAATGGCTATATCTTCGGTTCTAATTATCTTAAGAGTCTTGCAGTTTACACCAAAATGTTTTGTTTACGAATTTCTAAATGAAATTTTTTTTCTTAGGGGGCTGTATACTAAGTAAATTTAACTCTATCTTTAAAAATTTCAATACGAATCCTATTTTTTATGTTTTCATTCGATTTAGAATACCTCGTTTACCCTAGTTTCCAAATTTCAGTTCATTATCTTGAGAAACACTTCACTTATGAGCCAAAATGTTTTGGCCGATCTTGAGGGCAAATTTCTTTATAGCGAGCTGAATCGAACGTTTCAAGGCATAATCTATCACGCGGTCCCTTAAGGGGGTATGGTACCGAAATTTCTTCAAAAATCCCAAATTTTTTTTCTGATTTTAAAAAATAGTTCATACATTCCTGAAGAGAATGATGTTTTTATCTTATTCCTCCGGTGATTAGAACGCCACAAAATTACCTGGGATTTAAACATCACTAATGGGCGTAACACATTGAAGCGTATGCTTGAAGTGCGTTTTTCGAGCACTAGTGTTTTTCACAGATGTTGCATATTCAAATCGATATATCTCCAGAACCATTAACAATATGCTATTCAAATTTTTGGAGCATTTAATTTATATAGTTTTAAATACTTTGTCTTCACAGAATTTTATTTTTTTAATTCTGTTTTAAAATATAATTTTTAGCGTAAAAGATAACATAAAAAAAAAGCAAAAATTTCAATATTTTAACTTTGAGAATTTTTTTAATTTTTTTTAGTTCACCTATCAAAATTCTATGAAGACAAAATTTTCTTTATATAATTATGTATTACAGAAAGCTTTTACTTTGAAATTTTTTTTTATTTCTTCTTGACTTATATCAAAATACGCAAACATCAATTATTATGGAGTTTTCTTGGTTTTTAAATTTTTTTTAAATAACAAAACACAATATTTAAAAAAACATTTTCTTAAAGATATATAAATAGTATCACATACATAAAATAAATTTTTGACTTAAAAATGTACATAAATAAAGTTTTTTTTTATTTTTGGTACCTCACCCCCTTAAAGAAGTTTTTTTAAAAAGTATTTTTTTCTAAAATATCAAGAACCAAAAGTCAAAATGGAATGAAAAAAAATCTGGAGTGGTTTTCGACCATGATAATTCTAATGGAAGCAAAAAAAATGTATGTTTCTATTTAAAAAACTTTAAAACTTGTTTTATTAACTAATAATTATTAAAAAACTGTTTAATACAAAAGTTGCTTGTTATTTATGTTTGGCCTTAAACAAACTATCCTTTGAAATAAAAATTGCTAAAATATATGAACTATATAAGAATTTATGGCCAAAAAAACAGATTTTCTCTTTAATATTAATTTATCTTTTTTTTGACATCGTTTAAGTTTCTAACCACTCATTTTAAAATTATGAAATTAGACGTTTTTTTGGATTCTAAATCTAAATATAGTATAATATTGTTACGAATTTTTGTATATTTGTAAATACTTCTTAGTGTTAATTTTATAATTAGGAAAATTTATGTACATTTTACATAAGGAAGTGCAATTAGTTCGTCTTTAGTTTGCTTCCCCGCAATGTGTTTTAATGCTTGATAACGAGTTTTACCGAGTTAACGCTGGGAAGCGAGTTTTACAAGGAGCGGGGCATTTAACATTAAGGTAATGGCAATCTCGCCAAATTGGCGAAATAGAGCCAAGTTGGCGACGGTTTTGGCGACTGATTTTTGTCGCCAAATTCGGCAAGAAATCGCCAAATGTCACCAGACTTGGCGACCATTTGGCTACATTTTCGGTCCCCATGTACATGTATAGGACTTTTCGACTACGATCTGGAAAGTTCTCCAAATATCTACTTCTAGAAGTCTTAAGAAGGTTTGACTCCTATATAAGTTGACTGAGTAGTTGACTGAGTTGAGTCAGTGAGTTGACTGGAATTACTGAGTTGATATTCTGAGTCTCAGTGAATATTCAGAGTAATTCTAAAGCGAACTGTATTGCATTGTCTTTTGCAGCGATTTGAGCAGTTGTGTTGTCAAGTTTTTAACTGCCGTTTTGTGCTCTATTGTTGTGAAAAGAGCCGTATCGAGTCTACTAGAACGAGAAGTTCTGGAGTTGTAAGAGAATCTGCGAAGAGTTATATTGGAATAAATTTCTGCAAGTTTTGATCTACTTTGGCTTCAAATCTTTCGAACCCATCCACGCAACAATATTAAGGAGTTGCCACTGAACTTTTTAAAGTTTGGTTTGGTTTTAATATGTAGATAACTCCTCATGATAAAAAAAAATATATATATACAATTAATAAAGATCTTCCACAATTTACAACGGTACTTGTCTTTTGTTATTTCATCCATTAGAATATAATATATAGCCAATATTCGGATTTTTTTTTTTTTTTTTGCGGAATACAAGGATTCTAGATCTTTTAACTTTATATATCAGGGTTCCCACTGTCATTGTAAGTCATTAAAAGTGCTTAATATTTTTGAACTTGTTTTCAAGGCCTTAAAAGTGCTTGAAAATGCTTTGAGGTGCTTAAAAGTCCTTGAAAATACTTAGAGGTCCTTAAAAGTCCTTAATTTTTGCAAATGTTGTGTGGCCAACTGCAAAATTTATAAAAATACAACTCGGACTTGCTATCCCCACGTGACTGCCTCGTATTTGCACCGTATCGAAATTTTCCGACATATTTGTATTACGCATCCACCAACTTGTAATTTTTTTGGCAGAATATACTTTATTAAAAATTTATTTATTAACATGATGCCTGAAAACAAATTTTCAAAAGGTCCTTCAAAACATTGATTAGGTCCTTAAAAGTCATTGAAAAGTCATTCTGTGATTTGAGATGGAACCCTGTATATATTTTTTAATTGCTATAAACTTTACTGTAAGAAATGTATTGTTGATCACGGAAAATATTTAAAATCATCTTTTTCCAAAAAAGACATAGCATTTTAATATAACATAAATGAAGTTCTTCCTTATTTTTTTAAAAAAGTAATGGTGAAAAAGTAAAAAGAGTTGGAAATACCATCATTTTCTAAATTCCATACCGGCACGTTCCATTCTATATTTCTTCGAACATTCTATTTTGCCTTTTTCTTGGGAATTCTACCTTTCACTTATGAAACCTCAAAACAGAGAAATCAAATCGAAAGCATAAAACCACTGCACAGTTCCAATAACATAACAGGTGTTGTCTGGAACATTTTGCTTGGGCGATATATGACGGGACGTTGTATTCTGCACTTCCAACAACACAAAAAAAGCTAACACGGAAAACAAACATTTTAAAACAAATGACTACACTCAAATAAAATGAAAAACAAGTATAACGTTGCGAATTTTCGTATATTTGTAAATATTTCGTGGTGTTAATTTTGTAAATAGGAAAATTTATGTACATTTTGCATAAGGCAGTGCAATAGTTCGTCTTAAGTTGGCTTCTCTGCAATATGGGTCTTAATGCTTGATAACGAGTTTCACAGAGGTAACGCTAGGAAGCGAGTTTTACAAGGAGCAGGGCATTTAACATTATGGTAGTGGCAATCTCGCCAAATTGGCGGGATATACCCAAGTTGGCGACGGTTTTGGCGACTAATTTTTGTCGTTAAACTTGGCGACCATTTGGCGACATTCTCGGTCCCCATGTACATGTATAGGAATTTTCGACTACGACCTAGAAAGTTCTACAAATATCTACCTCTAGAAGATTCAAGAAGGTTTGACTCCTATATAAGACCGACCAAGTGAGCGGGGAGTTAGTTGGGTTGAGTCCGTTAGTTGACAGAAATTACCGAGTTAGTTGAGATACTGACTGTGTGGAGTTACTGAGCTATTTGTAAGTCGCCGACCAAACGGTATAGTGGTTAGCGTGCTAGCTTCTAGACCGCGAGGTTGCGGGTTCGAGTCCCGTGTTGGGCATGGGTGTTTGTAAATGTATGTTGGCTTGTCTAATGACGAATGTTTCGGCGCATTATAGCCCTCGTGTTGCTGACGGCGCCAGATAATCTGAATACAACCAACCAACCAACTATTTGTAAGTCAGCGAGCATTCAGAGAGTTCCGAAAGCGAACTGTTCTGGATTGTCTTTTGCGGCGATTTAGCAGTTGTGTGTCAAGTTTAACTGCTGTTTGTGCTCTATTGTTGTGTATAGAGCTGTATTGAGTCTACTAGAACGAGAAGTTCTGGAGTTGTAAAGGAATCTGTGAAGAGCTATATTGGAATAAATTTCTGCAAGTTTTGATCTGCTTTGGCTTCAAATCTTTCGAACCCTACCAACGCAACAATACTTTATTATTATACCCAAATAATTGATTAGCTATACGTGACTGTATGTTGTAGTTTAAGTTTAAAAATTGTAATGTTAAATAATGAATGTTCCAAACATTGGAAACGATGCGCTCTATTAATTTTACCACTTGTCAAACTGAATCACAACCACGCCTTAACTTTTTCCTTCGAGTTCCTTCCTTGCTACCTACCACTCAACTATAGTTTCTGAAGGACAAGAAAAGTAATGTACGTGCAGTTACGATTTTTTTCTTCTTTCAAGAAGAAAACTAACATTAACAGAGGTGTAACTTAAAAGTGAAAATGCAGTGGGACTACCTTTTTATTTTACGTTTTATTCGCGTTCCACAGGGCCATGCGAGGCGGTGCTTGTGTTCAAAAATGTTAATTGGATTTTCTAACAAAAATTTCGTTACTGGTTATGAATTCATTTAAAATATGTATTGCACTGTTTCTTTTTTTTTTTTTCTTCCTGGAAAAGTTACCACTTCACTCCACTTTTTCGAATTTGTCAAAATCCAAGGGATTACTAAGTCTTCCTCTTGTTTGCACATTTTAAAGTATCCATAAGCGGAACTTTATCAGCAAACATTGAAATTCACCCGGTTGTTTCAAGTTAACGGAACTTGTATAAAAAAATAGAACGTTTCTCCAAGGCGTTAAAATTTATTTTT